>PVJN01043390.1:0-17818 GCA_004026805.1 Lasiurus borealis | reverse complement strand
GGATGTGCCCTCAACCAAGGTCCATGCCCTTGGCCGGAATCGAACCTGGGACCCCCCAGTTCACAGACCGACACTCTATCCACTGAGCCACACCAGTTTCGGCGAAGGGTTTCTTTTTTAAATAGAAAAAGAAACGGGAAAAAAAAAAGGAACGTCTCTCAGGCAGAAGGGAACAGGAGAAGGTCGCCCGGATCAAAGCACTCTCCTGCTTCCACGCGGCCAGCCCCCCGTGACGCGCATTAGAAAGAAGAAGGGGACCCAGCCTGACACCCGTCCCCCCCCCCCCACGTCTCCTGCCTCGCAGGCCCGGCGTGTTTCTGCCTCTAAAGCACGTCTAACAAAGGCCACACGGCTCAGCGGGGCTGGTGTGCATTCACAGAGGGTTTTATTGGGTGTCAGAAAGCATACAGCAGTCCGGGCAGCGCACGTCCACCATGCACACGTCACACGGAGGTCACGTCACACGGACCCGCCGCGGGAGGCCACGGAGGCCAGCAGCGGGCTTCCCGGCTCCCCCTTTCCCCGCTCCCCCCCACCCCGTCTCCTCTGCACGGCAAGTCCGCGGCTCACCCACCGGGAAACGCTGTCCGCGCGGCACAGAAACCCTCTCGCCGTGCCCCGCGGGGATCGGTGCCTCGCGAGGATGAGCAGGGGCTGTCGTACAGCCCTGCCGGTGACACAGGAACGTGGCCCAGAGCGGGGAGGGCGGCTGGCGGGGGTCACAGAGACACCGGTGGCTGGGGGACGCTCCGCACGCCCGAGAGCGGGGTCCCCTGTTCGTTTTGTTTCCGAAAGAAGTGTCTTACGGGAGCAGGGTCCTGAGGCACTAGTTGTTAGGGAACCACTGACACGGAGACGGTTTAAAAAGCGGTTCTAAGTGCAGAGGAAAGCACTGCAGAGAGCAGCCGCGGCCCGGCCCGGTGAGAGGAGGGAAGGGAGGTGCCCTCTGTCCCCTGGGGGGAGAGAGGGGGGCGGTGGCAGCCGGACTCGGGAGCCAGGAGCCCCCCTATCGTCCACACTGCGCACAGAGCCAGCCAGAACAGCCCCAGTCTGGCCCAGAAAAGCTCTCTGTCTGACACGGGGGCTGAGCGGAGGCGGGGAGAGGGCGGGCTCCCTCACACACGTCCAGAGCGGCGTGTGCTGCTTGCTGCCACTGAGAGGGCACCACGGGGGCGGGCTTCCTCGCACGCCGGCTTCTGGAAAGGTATTTACAGAACAGCGGGTCCCGGCCGCTTAACAGGTGACTGGAAGCAACCGGCCCCCGGCTCGCTCCCCGGGCCGATCCAGTGCGAGTGGAGAGGGCAGACACGTGATGGGAAGGTCTCGGATAACGCATTGGGTATCCTGTTCCCTAGGATGACACAGGTTTATTGGAATAAGTTAAAAAGATCCCTATGGCACAATAAATAAATAACACCGAGACCCATAGAGCATCGCTCCGTTCTGCAGATGACCACAGCCATTGCAGCTGGGGGGAGGGAGGATGGGGATCACGGGGGAAGGCAGGCAGCTACCTCCCCACCAGGCGAGCTGTGCACCGGTGAGCACCCCGCCCCCTCCGCCCGCCGCCCTCCTTCCCGGAGCGGCTTACACGGGACACGCAGCTGCTCGCTGTGGCTTCTCTGCCCTATTTCCGAGTCCTGAGACACAGGGCCGGTTTCCGCTTCACCAATGCGTTCGGAGCCAACGGCCCGGCTCCCGCGAGCCCTCGCCTCCACGTGTGACTCCCCAGGAAAGAACGCACAAAACCCCCCGGGATGCACGTTTACACAGAGTGAGTTGTGTTGGCGGAAAAGCAGCAGAGGCAGGCTCGCCTGATACCCTGCATCTCACCGAGCCCCTTTGCTCTGCACTGCAAGCCCAAGACACCCCTCTCCCCCCCCCACCTCTGGCTGGGGCCGGGGGACTGGGAGGGGGCATGAGCCCGGCTGGCAGGAGTCCCCCCCCCGGAGTTCAGGTGGGGTGCTGTCCGTTCTGTGCGAGGGGCTGGATCTTGCCCAGAGAGACATCCGTGTCGTAGTCCAAGATGACAGACAGGGCGGGGGACAGCCGTTGCTCCAGGGGCCCGGCCGCCCCCCCCTCCTCCTTCGGCGGGCCCTCGGCGGCGGCGGTGGAGCCCATGGCGGCGTGCGGGATCAGGTACACGGGGTCGCAGTCCTTGGAGATGGAGCCGCGGGGCTCGTGGTGGCTGGAGAAGACGGCGCCGCCGTTGTTGTTGATGCTCACCGTCTCGATGGCGTTGCCGGCGGCCGGGCAGAGCCGGTAGCAGCCCAGGAGGCTGGAGAAGGCCTTGCGGAAGTCGGCGTTGAAGGCGTAGATGATGGGGTTCAGGGAGGAGTTGGCCCAGCCGAACCACACGAACACGTCGAAGGTGATGGCGTCGATGCAGAAGGGCCGCGCCTCGCCGCCGGAGCCGCAGAAGGGCGCGATGCAGTTGAGGACGAAGAAGGGCAGCCAGCAGCACACGAACACGCCCATGATCACCGACAGCGTCTTGAGCACCTTCGTCTCCCGCTTGAAGGACGTCTTGAAGGAGCTCTCGGGCTGCGCGCCCTCCGCGGCGGCGGCGGCCGTGGTGGCGACCGCTTTCCCGTTGCCCGGGGCCGCCTGGCAGTTCTTGGCGTGGACGGCCGCCCTCTCCAGGGCCGAGATGCGGCGGATCTGCTTCTGGGCGATGCGGTAGATCCGGGTGTAGGTGACGATCATGATGGCCACGGGGATGTAGAAGCTGATGAGGGAGGAGGAGATGGCGTAGGTCCTGCTCAGGCTGGAGTCGCAGTTGTCGGGCGCCTCGCCGCCGGGGGACGTGGCGTTGGCCGCCGCCGAGGGCCCGGCGGTGGCGGCTGCAGCGGTGGGGGCCCGCGCCTTGTGCCAGCTGAGCTGCACGGGGATGAAGGAGATGAGCACGGACAGGGTCCAGGCCACGCCGATGAGGACGCAGGCCGCCCGCGGCGTCATCTTCCGCTCGTAGCGGAAGGGGCTGGAGATGGCCCAGTAGCGGTCCACGCTGATGACGCACAGGTTGAGGATGGACGCGGTGGAGCACATGATGTCGAAGGCCACCCACACGTCGCAGAAGGCGCCGAAGGGCCAGAAGCCCGCGATCTCCGCCACGGCCTTCCAGGGCATCACCAGCACGGCCACCAGCAGGTCCGACACGGCCAGCGAGATGACGAAGAAGTTGGTCACCTTGGAGCGCAGGTGCCGGAACCGGATGACCGCCGCGCACACCAGCGTGTTGCCCAGCAGCGTGGACAGGATGAGCAGCGACAGGAAGCAGGCGGTGAGCAGGCGGAAGGAGAAGTCGCGCTGAGCCGCCGCCGCCAGCCCGGCCCTGTCCGTGGCGGAGGCGGCCGAGGTGTTCGGGGTCCTCATCTTCCGGGGAGAGCGGGGGTGATGTGCGGTGTGTGTGTGTGGGGGGGACCTGAGGTCCCTCACCTTCCTAAGCAGGGGGCAGGGGGCAGGGGGCAGGCAGCCCCTGGCTGCCCGGGGTGCAGGACCTCACGGGTGTTCTCTGTGAGGGCTGCCCCACGGAGTGGCAGGAGCCGGCCCCCGGCCTCCGAGTCCCCCCCTGGGAAGGAGCTGCCGGCTCTCTCTACAGCCGCCTGCTGACCCGCTCGCTCCAGGTCACCGGCATGGCCACCGGCGGGCCCTTCCGTTCCCATGGGAGGCGGTGGCTTTTAGCACGCTCTATGCTCTCCATCCGAGCCCGGCAGTGACAGCCACACTCCGGGGCCCGGGCACAGCCGAGCACGCACGCCAGGCTCCTCCGAACCCCCGGCTCCACGCACGCGGCTCCCCAAACGCCCTGAAAAGCAAAGATGCCGAGACTGAGCAGATCGCACCTCCACGTCGCCTCGAGCCCAGTCCCCGTGCCAGCAGCCACCTACCTCGCCTCGGGGTGTCGTCTCTCGGCGGCACCGGTGGCAGGGGCTAGGGGAGCGCCTCTGCAGGGCGCCCAGGAGCCGTGCCCGACCCTGCCCGGGGTGGGGGGCGCACCCAGGGTCCCCGAGGCGCAGAGACCCTCCGGGGGTGCACAGCCGGCTGCTCCTCTGCCTCCAGGATGAGAGAGGGATGAGACGGGGAAGGGCGCTCGGGTGCGGGTGGGTGGCAGCGCCCTGGGGAAGGGCGGCATCCCCCCCCCCTTTGCTTGCTTCCCGCCCCCTCCCCCGGCCAAACGCGGGGGTGCCCCTGGGGCGACCTCTGGCCTCTCAGGGCAGGGCCTGCGCCGCCCGGGACGCTGGCCACCACCTCCCCAGAGCCCGTGGGAGCGCGAGGCAGAGAGCCAGCGCGCTGGCACCCAGCGGGGCGCTGGTTCCCCCGGGCACAGCCCACCGCCTCCCGCCCCTCCCTGCCCCGGGGGCGGGCCTCGCTTGACAGGCTGAGTGGCGGGCACAGCCCCACGTGGTTCCCGGGGTGCGGGTGGGAAGGAGCGAGGGGCGCTCAGGTGAGCATTGGGCCCTCCTGGATCCCCCACCCCCAACCCCCGGGCCCCCAGACCCTCGGACAACACGTGACAGCGCGCCCGAGCCCAATGGGGACGCTGGAGCCCCAAGTGAGTCCGCGCGGCTGGGAGCAGCGCCCCTCCTCCTGCCCCCCAGGACCCTGCCGGCTGCTCCCCACCCACCACCCCGCCGCCCCCAGACCTGCGCTGCCCCAGGTCCCCGCCGGGAGAGTCCCGAGCGCGGCCGCCCTACTCACCGCGCTCCCGGCTCCGCGCCCCGTTCCCCGCGCCTCCGCTCCTCCGTGCGCCCCGCGCGCTCCGCCACCTCCGCCCGGGCCACCGCCGCTCGCTCCGGGGCTGCGGTCAGAGCCGCCCGCCCCGATGCAGCCCGCGCCCCGCGCCCTCCGAGCGGCGAGCACCCCCTCCAGCGCCGCGCTCCGCGGGCCCGGCGCGCCCTCTGCCGGCGGCTGCGTCTGGCCGAACCCCCGCTTGGCCGGGCCAGGACCGACCCGGGCCAGGGCTCCAGCGCGCGCCCTGTGGGTGATGCCCAACCTGCGCGGGGGAGGGGAGAAGGGAAGGGGGATGCGGGGGTACAGGGGAGGGGACTCCCCGGCTTAAAATTCCCCCAAACACAGCGCTGGCACTGCCTTTGCGTTTCCCCGACCCTCGGACCGCCAGGAGCGGGGTGACCTGGAGAGGGGTTTCGGGGCTCAGAGATCAGAGCACACCCTCTGCCGCTCCCCCTGAGCCCGGCCCCTTGGCATCGGCCTGCTCCCCGCCCCTCGCCCAGCAGAAAGGTGCATCGGGGCGGAGAGGAGCCCGGCACCCACCTGCCACCGGGGGTGTAGGGCTAGTGCAGCGTTTCTCAACCTGTGGGTCGCGACCCCTTTGGGGGTCGAACGACCCTTTCACGGGGGTCGCCTAAGACCATCGGGAAATGCAGATATTTACATCACGATGCATCACAGAAGCAACATTTCATGGTTGGGGGTCACCACCCCGTGAGGAACTGTATGCAAGGGTCACGGCCTTAGGGAGGTGGAGAACCGCTGCTCTAGCGGAAAGCCGGAGACCTAGGTCACGGCCCCGGGCTGAGGCGGGAAGGGCAAGGTGGGGGCGAGGAGGCCTGGCAGACAGGGTGTCCCGTGCCCTCCTTCCCAGCTGCCCTGGGCAACGCCTGGAAGGTCAGACGGGTACTGATTGTGCCCAATGGCACTTCCCCGCGGCTGCCTGTGCCCTCCTGGGGCGGGGGAGGAAGCTCGGGGTTGCCGGGTCAGGCTGCCAGGCTCCTGTCCCCCAACTCCGCTGCAGAGCCCTCTCCCTCTCTGAGGGGGGTCTCCTCTGGAAAGCAGTGACCGCGTGACAGGGCCGTGAAGGGCATTCCGTGGGAGGGTACGCACCGAGGGCTCGGCACAGGGGAGGCCTGGCCAGCCCTCCTGGTGGGAGCCTCTTTGATCACCCTGCACCCCCAATGGTGCTTCTGCCCAGGACCCCCTCCCAGCTGCCCGCGGGCTCCGAGGCAGGGCCGCAGGGCTGAGGCTGCTCCCAGCTCTGGCCCTGCCTTCAGCCTCAGTGGCACAGGGCCTGAGTCCTGGGCACAGACACCATTTCTGCCTGGAGAACTGCGGCTGGGGAGCCGTCAGCCACGCTCCGAGCCACACTCCCAGAGCCCGCCCTCCGGCAGCATTTCCTTCTCTCTCTCTCTCTCTTTCTCCCTCTCTCCTCTCTCTCTCTCTCTCTGCCTTTGACTAACCAGCACGCGTCTCTCAGGCTTCTGGCCCCGCCATGTGGGCCTGAATGTGTGTCTCCCACCTTCTACCTGCGGCACCTGGAATGTTCGCACTGTGACCCCAACAAACACCCAGGGAGGGGGGAGTCCTTTTCTCCGCCATAAAGGGGAGATGGGGCCGGACTGCAGGAGAGAGGACTTCCCTGGAAGAAACCCCCAAAGAACACACCGCCAGGAGGAGGCACAGGGGTCAAGGTCAGCAGGAGGCCCATCTGAAGGGTAACTAACACATCTGTCTAGTGACAGCCGAGACAAGGGCCCTCAGGGCCCCCAGAGCCGTAGCCCTGGCCGTGCCCACGGCCCCTGAGATTAAACAAGGACCCGCCCACCTCTGCCAGAGCCCAGCCCGGGCCCGTCCACAGAAAGCCCCGTGCAGTGGCCCCAGGCCCGGCCTCAGCACCCTCACATCCGATGAAACGCCAGCTGAGCGAGCAGCCTGCAGGCCTCTGACATGAACTTCACACAGGAAGCAAACCTTGCTGGGAACGAAAGACACGCACAGGGAGTGTCTTCGCGTCTCCGTTTCCCTGCAGCTCGGCAGCTGCCGCAAAGGAGTCTCTCCTCCTTCACTGGGAAATCCCCCTCCGCTCTCCCCACACCGACCCTCGCCGACCCCTGTCTTTTCTCTCGGCGCGTGCACCCCACGGACACAGGCGATCAGACCGACACACGTCACCTGTCCGGTGGCCGAGAGGCCGTGGCGCTCCCGAGGGAATTTCTAGCCTTTTCATCTCGACGCGGAGGTCAGAGGCCCGGACCCTAAAGGGAGATCCTGGGAGCACCTCAGGGGGTGGGTTGCTTCCTGTCACCGGGAAATCCAGCAGGTGGACAGTCCCTCACGATGCTCGGACAGACACCCGGGCTCCGTCTCGGGCAGACGGAGGTCCCTGATGGTGAACCTCGCTGTGGAGGGGGCAGGGAAGGGTGAGATGTCGCTGAGATCCCTGTGGTTTGTCCCTTTGCACCCACGGCCTTACAGTGTGGCTGGACAAGGTTTGGTTTCTTTCTCTCTTTTTTTTTTTTTAATATATTTTATTGATCTTTTACAGAGAGGAAGGGAGAGGGATAGAGAACTAGAAACATCGATGAGAGAGAGACATCCATCAGCTGCCTCCTGCACACCCCCTACTGGGGATGTGCCCGCAACCAAGGTACATGTCCTTGACCGGAATGGAATTTGGGACCCTTCAGTCCGCAGGCCGACGCTCTATCCACTGAGCCACACCGGTTTTGACAGGTTTCTTCCTCCTTTTTTTTTGGTTGGTTGGTTGGTTGGTTGATTTCCCTCTTGAAGCCCAGTGAGCAGAGAGAGGCCTGGGTTTGGGTCTGGAAAAGCCGCCCCTCCCCCTGCAAACATAAGGAATGCGAGTACCAACCCGGCAGGTATTAGAAGTACTAGAAGCTGCCGGAGTGAAAATCCGAACACAAAAGCGCCTTTGTCTCTCGGAGCGGCCCTGTGATGTTCACGCTGCTGGGAGGGAAGCTGACAGGATGCTTTTCAACCCATGTTTACCGGGAGCTGGGGAATAAGTGAACACCCACCGAAGGCGTGCTCCATGGGCTGGGTGGGGTGGGGAGGGCTTAATCTCACAGTAAATAAAACAGCCGCCCTGTCCGGTACACATGCCTTTTGTTTGGGAGGTTCGGCACTCTTGAAGCTGGTTTTACACCAAAAACAACGGCCTCTGATGTCCGGGGAAAGAGAGAGAGCTTCGCTAACCGTGGCTAGGTAACCAGGATGGTAACGTCTTAGACCATAAACACAGCTTCTCTGATATTCCCACTCCTATGGCTATTATGCAGTTCAAACATCAACACTGTTAAAAAGGTCAAGACCACCGAAACCGGTGTGGCTCAGTGCATAGAGTGCCGGCCTGCGGACTGAAAGGTCCCAGGTTCGATTCCGGTCAAGGGCATGTACTTTGGTTGCAGGCACATCCCCAGTAGGAGGTGTGCAGGAGGCAGCGGATCGATGCCTCTCTCTCATCGATGTTTCTAGCTCTCCGTCCTTCTCCCTTCCTCTCTGTGAAAAATCAATGAAATATATTTTTTAAAAATAAATAAATGAAATAAAAACATAAAGATCAACACAGAGCAAGGACTCGAACCCGCCCCCTTCCCGTGCACAGACGGAGCGCCAACCACCGAGCACCCAGCCAGCCAGGGCCAAGTGTGTTTTCTGTTGTTTATCTGATCCTGGTTCTTCTCCCTCGTCCTCTTCTTCTGACTCCTCTGGGCGTCAGATGCCATTCTGTCTCCTCACTGCCTTATTGTACATTATTCTGTGTTTTGTTATTTTCATGGCTGCTTTGGGGTCACAACATACATTTGCTAAGATGAATAATACAGATGTACTGTATATGTCTTATACGATAGATATTTGGTGGGCTATATATCAACATAAGATTCAGACTGCCCTGACTGGTTTGGCTCAGTGGGTAGAGCATCGGCCTGGGGACTGGAAAGTCCCAGGTTCGATTCTGGTCAAGGGCACATGGCCAGGTTGCAGGCTCGATCCCCAGTAGGGGGTATGCAGGAGGCAGCCGATCCATGATTCTCTCTCATCATGGGTGTTTCTATCTCTCTCTTCCTCTCTCTTCCTCTCAGACATCAATAAAATACATATTTTAAAGAAACATTCAGACATGTCCTATATCTACATCTTCTCCGCCATCTCCAGGGCTGTCATCTACCGTTTCCTGAAGCGCTAGGGACCCTACAACGCTCTCCTTCTGTCCTCCTCCCAAGCTTCACGCTGCTGCTGTACAGTTCACTTTGACACGTGATGTAAATCCCACGATGCATTGCAATCCCTTTCCTTTAGACCAGTGGTTCTCCACCTTCCTAATGCCGCGACCCTTTAAGACAGCTCTTCATGGGGTGGTGACCCCCAACCATACAATAATTTCCATTGCTACTTCAGAACTGTAATTTTGCTACTGTTATGAACTGTAATGTAAATATATGGATGTATTTTCATTGTTACAAATTGAACATAATGAAAGCATAGTGATTAATCACAAAAACAATATGTAATTATATATTGTGAAATATTTATTTCTAATTACAAATAAATGAAATTTTGTCTTGAATCGTGGTGTAGCATGGGCAACAGTCTTCCTAGGACAACAGTAAACTACATGGCTACACTTTGCTACACCAAGGAGCGGTGTGTTGTTCCTGAGACCATGGGAAATAGGTGTTTTCTGATGGTCTTAGGCGACCCCTGTGAAAGGGTCATTTGACTCCCAAAGGGGTTGAGACCCACAGGTTGAGAACCGCTGCTTTAGACAGTCAATTATCCTGTAAACAGACTTAAATGATGAGGCGAAATCCTCAATACCTCCCCACTGGCCGGCACTTTCCTGAGGGCTGGGAATGTAACCCTGAACAAAGGCCATCCCCTTGTCCTTGCAGAGCATCTATTGCGAGCTGGTAAATGCCTTTCACATAGCCCCACGCAGGGGTGCCAGGGGTGTTCATTTTGTTGAAAAAAGAAAGAGAGAGAGAGAGAGAATGCCCTCACCAGCAGACTCATGACTGAGCCAAGCCCAGCGAGGGGCCACTTCTCACAGCGCGTCTCCTGCGGAGCTCCAGCTCCCACCTACGTGCCCTGGCGTCCGCTGGGAGCTTTTTGCAGAAAGCACGGACCGAACCGGGGGAGGGCTTTGCAGAGAAGAGGCCGGAGCGGGCCCCGGAGGCTGTAAGCCGATGTTCCATCCAGAAACAGCGCGGCTCAGTTGCCTGCGGGCCCGTGAGACAGATGTTCTTGGAGGAACCCAGATGTCCTTCCCCGCCCAGCCCTGCCATCGGCTCAGTTACAGCAGAATCACTGGTGAGTCTCAGCGCTGTTGGAGAAGGTCCCCAAGAATGGGGACCCCCCGTGGATCCCTGAGCTGGCCCTGGGCAATCAGAGGCTCCTCACCCCTCCCCATCCTTGGGATCAGCGGTTCTTAACCTGTGGGTCTCGACCCCTTTGGAGGTCGAACAACCCTTTCACAGGGGTCGCCTAAGACCATCGGAAAATGCAGATATTTACATCACGATGCATCACAGTAGCAACATTTCATGGTTGGGGGTCACTACCACATGAGGAACTGTATGCAAGGGTCTCGGCCTTAGGAAGGTTGAGAACCACTGTACCTGAGGCTGCTGGGTATGGTAGCCAACATTATACGCCACTATCCCTTCCTTCAAACTCGATCACGGCCTCATTTATATGTCTTGAGGAGGTCCTGGGTTTCTTTAGACATCCCTCCACTGGCCTCCATCCCAGCCAAAGGCATTCTAGCTGCATCCCGGCAAAGGAACCTTCTCCTTCCCCCACTCCCTCCCCGCCCCCCTCGCCCAAGCTCAAGCAAAGGAACAAGAGCAGAAAAAGCTGGAGCGGCTGTCATTGGAGCACAGCCTTTTTGGGGGAAAGTTTAGATAAAGTTGGGGACAGAAAACACGTACAAGAATAAACTCAGTTCTCTGTTTAGAACCCACACAAGGGACCTCAGCGCCCAGAAAGGTCTCTTCACAGATGCCCGGGGTTAAGGGTCTTCCCAGGGAAAGGTGCTCCAGCCTCTGAAAGACCCTCCTGGAGACTGGCCGTCACAGGGGGCGCTGCTCACGCCGGCCCCCCTCTCTCCTGGAAGACTGCTTTCCGGAGGGAGGAGACTCGGGGGCCGCCCTGCCTCTCCTCTCTCTGGGGACACACTTGGTGGATTTCCCACCCTCAGACCACGGCTGCCCATGGTTAGGGTCTATCCTGGCTGCACTGTTAGGGTCTGTCTGGCCACTCGGTGTGTGTAATGGATGCTGCGATTTTGTTCACCTGCCCATGACGGCCCCCAGCCCCCCCCACACACACCCCGACCACAAGGGTGAACACAGACCCACACGCCCATTGAGACTGTCTCTCGGGCATCTGACATGCGAGTGGAGATGCAGAGGGGTGAAGGGGAGACGGGCATTTCTTGTCCACAGACATCGGGAAGTCTGGATAGTCACATGCACAGGAACAACGTGGGACCCTGACGTGATGCCATATATAAAAATTACTTCAAAAATGGGCCGATTCTTACTGTAAAAATGTATGTTAATATTGATGAAAAGGTAATATGTAATATTCAAAAATACTTTATAGAGCCGAAACCGGTTTAGCTCAGTGGATAGAGCATCGGTCTGCGGACTGAAAGGTCCCAGGTTCGATTCCGGTCAAGGGCATATACCTTGGTTGTGGGCACATCCCCAGTAAGGGGCGTGCAGGAAGCAGCTGATCAATGTCTCTCTCTCTCATCGATGTTTCTAACTCTCTATCCCTTCCCCTTCCTCTCTGTAAAAAATCAATAAAATATGTATTAAAAAAAAGAAACAAGAAAACCTTTCAAACAAACAAACAAACAAACAAACGGGCCAGACCTACAACCATCAAACCCTCAGGAGAAACCAGAGCAGGCGAGCTTCATGACAGTGGTCGGCGGTCACTTCTGGGGTGGGACACCGAAAGCACAGGCGACAAAAGAAAACAAACAAACAAAATGGGTAACTCTGACATCAAGATTAAAAATGTGGGGTCCGGGCCACCCACAGAATGGGAGCTAATGTTTGCAAGTCATATCTCCAACGAGGAGTTAGATCTGGAATCTATAAAGAACTCCTACAACTCCAAGACAAAGATTTTAAAAATGGACATGTGACTTGATTAGAGGTTCCTCCAAGGCAGATATGCAAATGGCCAGCAAGCACATCATCCATCGCCAGGAAAATGTCAATCAGGCTGCGTTCTCCTTCCAAGCACGTCACCATTGGCCTGCACTGCCAGGGTAGGTTCGCTGATCAAAGGACAGTAACTGGACCCAGGGCGCCAGCTGGGAGGTGGCACCCTCGTGCGTCCGGCAGAAGGGCGGCTGTGCTGGCGGAGCATGTGATGCAGTGGTTTCCACCTGTGCCTGGAGTGTCCTGCAGGGTCACCTTGGACCGGAGGCTGCTCACACTGGCATTCTCTCACATTTCTGTGCTGGTTTCTCTCGAGTGTTCTTTCCCACCCTTCACCTGCCCAGGTGATGTGCACCACAGCCCAGGGGCCAGAAAAGCTACCCACCGGAGCTGCCTAACCCTCGGATGGGACATTGGGAAAGCGTAGCTTCCTCCACTGCCAGGGAAACCCAAGCCTCCCTCCTGCTCGCTCTGTGACCGCAGCCATCTTGGTTGGTGTTAATTTGCATACCCACTCCTGATTGGCTGGTGGGCATGGCTAGTGGGTGTAAGGGAGTGATGGCTAATTTGCATATCACTCTTTTATTATATAGGATATATGAGAGGCCTGGTGCATGCATGGGTGGGGTCTGGCCAGCCTGGCCAGGGTAAGGGGACATGAGTAGTTGGCCAGCCTGCCTGCCGGTCGAACTCCTGGTCAAGGAGACAATTGGCATATTAGCCTTTTATTATATAGGATAGACACTGAGTGGCCAGATTATTATGAATTCAGAGATCATCTGAATCTGGCCACTCAGTGTATGCTTCTTTGGGATACTGCCTATTTTAGCTGGCTATTTTAAAACAAAAAGAAAAACAAATGATTCCAGGAAAACCTTTGACCCTCCCCTTAACTGCCCAAAAGGAATTTGGATAGAGGAAGGGAGCTGTTGCCATAGCTACCTACAGTTTAACATGAACAAGGTGTGATGGACAGGGAGGGGCCTGTCCATCGCAGTCCTCTCCATGTCTCCGTGGTAAAGACACCAGCAAACATTCATGTACCAACGTGCTCCCCCGTGCCATGCAGTGCCTTTCTGCCTCTGAGGTCTCGAACCATTCTCCTCTGCTTACGATGGCCTGTGGGCCCTCCTTCCCCATCGGTCCCGGTTCCCCTCCCCACCCCACCCCCCACCCCAGTGCAGATGCCTGAATAAGCTGGTCACTTTCTCCCGGGGACCTGTCTGACGTTGTTTTGACTCCTGGTCAAGCCAGGAGGACTTCCTAGGGGAGGAGGACCCTGACTTTTCCTTCCTCACCACACAAGCCAGCACCACCCTCCTGGAGCCCTAACTGCTCAGAGGGACAGAGGCTCCGCGAGGGGCGTGACATGTCTGAAGCCACAAAGATGGGGCCCCCGGGGCCCTCAAGGTCTGCCTGCCTCCCAGCCGCCCCTCTGAGTGCCGGGTGAGGGAGCGGGCGCTCGGCACCCAGAAAACACTGTCGCACCAGACACCGGGGTGCCCTCCGCCGCCTCCTTCAGGCAAGGCTGGAGCCAGCAGCATCCATTTCTTTTCTTTTCTTTTTAATATATTTTATTGATTTTTACAGGGAGGAAGGCAGAGGGATAGAGAGCTAGAAACATCGATGACAGAGAAACATCGATCAGCCGCCTCCTGCACACCCCCACTGGGGATGTGCCCACCACCAAGGTACATGCCCTTGACCAGAATCAAACCTGGGACCCTCCAGTGTGCAGGCCAATGACGCTGTATTCACTGAGCCAAACCAGTCTTGGCAGCACCCATTTCTTTAACAACCTCGAGGCACGACAAGCGCATGCACAAACCGAAGCAAAGCAGCCTGCGCACCCGTCCACGTCACCTTCACCAGCCCGGCGAGGGGGTGAATGAGGGACCGGGAGACGCGGTGGCAGGGGTCACTCAAGTCCCCTCCAGGTAAATGACCGTAAGCGCCGGGGTTTCTAAGGCGAGCCAGAAGAGAAAGACTGTGTTTGCTGCAACGCAGTCACGGTCATGCGTGTGCCCGCGTGTGCTGACATGAAGCACACCCCAAAAGAGGGACAGCGCCTGAAGCAAAAAGCGGGAAGGAAAGGAACGTGATTTTTGCTGCCACCTAGGGGCCGACGCTGGCAGACGCCTCCTGCGCCTCATTTTAACCTGGAAGACACTGAAGCTGGGCCGTTGGGAAAGGGGGGTCAGGGTGTTCAGGGCTGAAGAAGCGGGTCTGGCACTTGAGAGGCCACAGGAGTGTCCACAGCCCACAGCCCAGCGGACAGGGGGACCGGAGAGGGGGGGAGCAAGCGTGCCCTGAACAGCAGCTTTCCTCTGAGGCTGCCGAGACAGGTCTGAGAACACAGGACCGACCAAGCTCCTTCCCCGCCTCTGCTCAGGTCTCTGCTCCAGGGTCCCCTCCCCCGAGAGGCCCTCCAAGAGCATCCTTCGAAACACCGCCCGCCCCCTGCATCCCTGGCTCTGTCCGCTCTCCAGCCTCCTCATTCCCCACATCCCGGTTCACGGGCCGAGTGCGGCTGCCCCTGGGAATGGGAGCTCCAGACTGGGGACCTGGCCACTCCCCGTGCCCGTCCGCACCGGCCCAGGCAGAGGCGGGGCAGACGGATGGCGCTGAAATGAAGGGATGGGACCCGAACGGCGCGCAGAAGAGTTAAAGGAACGGAACGGCGAGGGCTTAGCCCAGCACAAAGCACAGGGAGCGTGCCTGCTCCCTCTGTCTGCCCTGAGCTCCGTTCCTCAGAGCCACCGCACTGGGGCCCGGCTTTCCCGGGAGCAGCCACGCTGCGTGGAGCCCCGGGACCTGTTTCAGGGAGCAGCTCCCCCGGGCGCTGGGGCGGCTTCATTTTGGTGCTCAGGGCCCGTTCCTGGAGTGCACGTGCTCGGGGTGGGACCCGGTCTCACTGCCCAGAAGCAGGCTCTGAGGGTCGCGGTCTGTGAATCCGAGGCAGGATCGTCGAAGGCCTGTCCCTCTGCTGCCATGTCCAGCTCCACCGATGGGCGGCGGGCAGGTCAGCTCTGCGCCCTGACCCTGGACCCGGACCCTCAGAGACTCCCCGGTTTGACGAGTCTTTCGGGAGGTAACACAGCCCATCAGCCTGGCCCAGAGGCCCGAGCAGGCCCAGGGAGCAGTGCAATGGCCTAGGCCAGTGGTCGGCAAACAGCGGCTCAAGAGCCACATGCAGCTCTTGGCCCCTTGAGGGTGGCTCTCCCACAAAATACCACGTGCAGGCGCACACCTACAGTGCGATTGAAACTTTGCGGCCCATGCGCAGAAGTCGGTTTTCGGCTCTCAAAAGAAATTTCAGCCGAAACCGGTTTGGCTCAGTGGAAAGAGCATCGGCCTGCAGACTGAAGGGTCCCAGGTTTGATTCGGTCCAGGGCATGTACCTTGGTGGCAGGCACCTCCCCAGTAGGAGGCGTGCAAGAGGCAGCCGATCGATGTCTCTCTCATGGATGTTTCTAACTCTCTATCCCTCTCCCTTCCTCTCTGTAAAAAAATCACTGAAATATATTTTAAAAAAATATTTGGCTCTGTGGACTAATGAGTTTGCCAACCACTGGCCTCAGCTGATGGAGAGGCAAGGCTCACGGAGCCGGTGGGAAGCTGGGGCCCCTCGGTAAGGAGGAGTTGGTGGGACCAAGCAGACTCACCAGGGACAGATGACAGACCACCAGGCTCGCTCTCTGTTCTCCGTTCCCCTCCTCCCACATTCAAACCTCAGCTGCTCAGCCCTGAGCCCCAGTCAGATGCCAGCAGGGGGACTAATACACAGGTCTAACCGCCCCTCCATCCCCCACCTCCCCTGACCACCCACCGCCTGAGCGCCTGGCAGACAGACGGGCCGTGTCCTCTTTGCCGTCCTGCTGCCTCGGGCTGTGTCCTCTCTGGCAGAGCCAGCTTTGGCCTCGCCGCCTTTGCTCAGTGTGAGCGTGACCCCGCCTGCCCCTGACCCTTGCACCCGCCTCGAGGGGCACAGAGTTCGCCACCCCAGAATACGCCTTTCTGGGGGGAGGGGGGTGTTGACTAGGCTAAGCCTGCTATTTTTAAGCAACGAAAGCCTAGGGGAAAACATAACCTTTAAACTCCCGGGAACTGCCAGAAGGAATCTGGGCACCACTGTGCTTCAGTACGAACCCCGAGTGACAGCCAGGCCCGGGGCCTCTGTCCCCTCGTGACATCTCTGCCTTCCTTCCCCCTCCAGAGCCAAAGTGACCTTGCTGTTCTCGGCGGCTTCGTGCTTGTGTGAACGCCCCTTTGCCCGCATCATAGAGCCCGGCCTTCTGCTCCTCGGCTGTCTGTCATCGGACGTCTTCAGCCAGTGGGAGAGCGACTGCTTTTCCTTCCCCTTGTTCAGCACTCTACTCTGCGGCCTCTGGATTTCTCCCTGGCTCTCGGGAGAAAATGTATTGCCCTGGCTGGTGTGCTCAGTGGCTAGAGCGCCAGCCTGCAGACCAAAGGGTCCCGGGTTCGATTCCGGTCAAGGGCATGTACCTTCATTGCAGGCTCCTCCCTGGCCGGGATCCTGGCAGGAGCTCATGCAGGAGGCAACCCATCCATGTGTTCCTCTCACATCGATGTTTCCATCTCTCCCTCTCTCTTCCACTCTCCCTAAAAACCAGTAGGAAAATACCCTCGGGTGAGGATAAACAACAACAAAAAATGTATTAAACAGCCGAAACCGGTGTGGCTCGGTGGATAGAGCGTCAACCTGCGGACTGAAGGGTCCCTGGTTCCATTCCGGTCAAGGGCATGTACCTTGGTTGTAGGCACATCCCCAGTAGGGGACGTGCAGGAGGCAGCTGATCAATGTCTTTCTCATCAATGTTTCTAACTCTCTATTTCTCTCCCTTCCTCTGTTAAAAAAATCAATGAAATAAATTTTTAAAAATGTATTAAACATCTAGGAGAGAATGCTGGGGGAAATGTGGAGTGTGTACTGAACTTTTCCACACTTTCCACATCTGTGTGACTCTGTGTTGCTTGTGTTGCTTTCGTTATGGTAAGTAGCTTGGCTACACTAACCGAGAACGCCCGGTTTCCGTTTCAGTGTCACTTTTGAAGAAAAACATGGATGCTTACAGAACTCCCATTCCCCCGGGGGGAAGCTGCACTTGGCGAGCTCTCCCTTCGCCTCCCCGGCTTTTACGAGGCTCGGAGATGCCCCGTCTGTGCGGACTGGGCCCCAGACGGTTCAAAGTCCGCCCCGGAAATACCGGGTTATGCAACCCGCGTCCCTGCCAGCCCAGCAAGAACTCCCCAGCACTGGGTTCCCGGGCCGGCTCGGCTGGAACGCACCGGCGCAGGTGCCGGGGAGGCGGTGTCTGAACGTGGTTTATTAACACCAGGGCAGGAGCCCGGCAGACACTGGCTCTTTATTCCAAAAGCCTGGCTCCTTACTGCTCCCCTCGCCCGCCTCCCCTGCCCGCTTGTTCAAATGGAGTTTCGATCGGCACAAATTCCACCACCTCAGTCACCCCACGCCCCCCTGCAGGTAGTCAGGGGTATAAATCCAGCCCCAAAGTGCCTCTGACTTGGTGAAGTGTGTGTGGCTGGATTTATTGGCTCCCATCCCGGGAAGCCCGGAGGCGCATCTCGCTGCCGGATTGGCTGAGCCCTGGCCGGAGTGACGTCATCTAAATGATGTGCTTCCTGCATCTCTCCGCTGAGTTTCCCCTCCACGGGCTGGAGGCTGGCGGACGTTCTCGGGGTTCAGCAGCCCTCACTCGTGGGGGCGGGGGGAGGTGGGGAGCAGGGCTGGCTGGGGGCTGCTCCTTCCCAGAGTCTACATAGAAATTCGGGGCAGGACTCTGGCCAGGCTTGGCTGAGTGACCACCAGAAGATACAATCGCGTGATGGGTAATCTGACC
>PVJN01043389.1:0-17818 GCA_004026805.1 Lasiurus borealis | reverse complement strand
CAACCAAGGATGGTATGGAAGTGCGTCTGCCTTTTCACTCAGCTGAGCGGATCCGATTTCAGCTGTAAAGGGGTCAGTTGAGTCCCTGGCAAAATTTTATTTTCCACTATTATCCCAATAGAATTGGCTAAATATACTTTTAACAACAGCATTCTTAGAGTGGCACGTGTTCCACCTCCTGCCTCCCCCCCTTTTTTTTCTTTTTAAAACCCCGTTACAGACTTTTCGTTCTGGCCCACTCCGTAAAAGCCTGATTCGAGGCAGTTGCTTTCTCCTCAGTGCGACTGGCTCCACTTAGCCGCCGCAGAGGATCGGCGTTGCCGCCTCAGCTCCCGCCACCGGGGAAGCATTTATAGAGCGCCAGCTGTTTGCACCAGGAAGCCCAGTGCCAGGAAGTCCTCACGGGCCTCCCCATCGCTTTGGGAGGGAGAAAACTAACGGCCAAGGAGGAACAAAAGGTTCTGAGGGTGAGAGGGTGAAACATCTCCCCATCACAACCGGTAGGGGCCTTTCCAGCAGGTTCCAGAATCCTCTACGGAAGATGACGGAGCGTTTCAATAAATCAGTGTCTCCTTTAATGACACTGGCAGCCCAGCACCTATTTTTAAAAGTTTACGACCTTGGATTTGCGAGTAAAACCAGCAAGGCCCTGCCCGGAGCCGTGCGGAGCGAGGGCATTTTTAAGTTTCCATCTCACTCCCGAGTGGCAATCCATCATGATAAGAAGGGGCAGGGAGGGAAGGAGCCAGGCTCCCGAGGCCTCCCGGCTGGTGAGGCTGTTTAAGTGGCAGGCACCGCAAGCCCAATCCATTAACCAAAAAAGGGCCCTCGGGCCAGAGCGATTCCAGGTCCCGGTGGGCAGGGCTGGAGGGTGGATTCCCGCTCAGGAATCTCGCCGCACACAGGACTCTCTCTCTGAATTCGCCCGGAGAAACACAGTAGGTACACGGGGTGCCTTAGAAGGTGTCCTTCCACATGCGTGTCCCGGGACTGCCACACAGAGGTCCTCAGCCTAGGGGCTGACAGCTGGCAACTCCTGCTCTCCGTTCTGGAGGCCGGAGGCCAAAATCGGGGTACCAGCTCCAGGGGCTCCAGGAGCCACCGTGTTGCTCCCCATTTAGAAAATTCCAAGGGTGTGAGGAATCTGCTCCAGGAACCGGGATAAAAGCCAAACACTATGTCTATGATAAATCACAGCATCACAATATTGAAATGCACAGAGCCCTTTGTTCAAATGTATTTCCAGAAAACCCAACGTGCCCACGGGATGGGAGCTGGTGGGTGCGGGGAGGCGGCGGGGCAGATGCTCCCCCAGGAAGCTGCATGTGTAAGAGCCTTTGGTTCCCGGTGAGGGGTGAACCAGGCCAGGAAGAGGCCACAGCTTCTTGTTCTGCCATCGAGGAGCAAGGATGGCTGTTTCCTCGCCCCATCTTACCTCCAACGGTCCAGTCCGTCTCTAAGGCCCACCTGAGCTGACACGCATTAAGCAAAGCAAAACAAAGAAAGAACTGGAGAAGAAGACTTCACACATCTTAAAAATAAATAAGTAAATAAGACCAACACGTATTTATGGTAGAAAATGTGGGAAACATACCTAAGTACCTAAGCTAAAATGAGAAGTTACATGCAGCAGTGATCTTTTCATTGTCTTGACCCCATTCACTTCTACTATCCTGAGCATGTAAATAATGGCCAACGTTCAGATTCATTTCAAGTGAGTTTTTTTTATTAGGCTAATAAATGAAGTATTTAATTTTAACATCAATAACACATTGATTTTTAACCTATTTTTTTTTCTGTTAGATATTTGCTCTGTAACTATGTTTTATAAATATTTCTTATTCCGGTAAGTATTTTTTTAAAGACTAGGGGCCGTGGTGGGAGGGGCTGGATGAGAGTGTGGAGGATGTGCCGAGACCCACCCTGTGCCCACCACAGCCTCGTGGCGCACAGTTCCTTTCAAGGTGCACGGATTCATGCACTGGGCCCCTAGTCATGTAACAAATATAAATAGCATAATATACATAATATATTATAGATAAATTATATAGATTATATGTATAAAGTATACTATAATATAATGTTATTAGTATTTATATTATACATTATATATTATGTGATAGGTTATATTATATTATATATTATTACATTGTAATATACTATGTATTCCACATAGTATATTACAATGTATTTTATATTATATGTTACATACATATATAATATTATATATATATTTACATGTACAGTATTTTCTTTGAACCAAGTCCTACAAATATGACTGCCTTAGACAGTGCACATTGAATATCCTGTGTCAAATTGCCCTCCATAAAGGTTTTATCAATTTACAGTCTCACCAGCAATGTGATAGGAGTACTTTTCTCAAAAATCTCGTACTAGCATCCTAACTTGATGATCCTTAGCCACTGTGGTGGGTGGAGGAAGGGCATGGGGATTGCCGCTGCGGTGGGCACTTTCTGCTGAGCGGCTGTTTAAATCCCTTCCTTTGAGAACCACTGGAAAATAGTTGTTGCCTTTTCCTGTTGAGGACACCGCCTTACTCTTACTGATTTATGTGTCATTTGCATATCAAGAATTTTAATTTGTACTAGCCCTTTATCAGAACTCATTCTTAGTCTTCCAGAGGCCAATTGAAAGGTCAGACCACCTTTCCCAGATGTTGCCAGCATTTTCCATAGCTTGTTGTTGACTTTCTAATTCTGTAACGGATTAATAAAAAGATTTAACATGGTCAGATGCATTCCTCTTTTCCTCTAAAGATTTCTTTCCCTCCCTATAAACTTTGAAAGATAGGAAATGTAACTTGCCCCAACTGGTGTGGAAACAATTAGTAAGTATTAAATTGGGCAAAACCTCCTTAACCCAGGAATGAGAGAAATGAACCCGATGACGTCGAAAACTTCTGTTCTAGAAAAAGAAAGTTTGACTTGGCGCTGGGAGTCCGCTGGGCTCCTTGTGTTTTGCTCACTCCTAACCTTCTTTGCCTGGATAATGAGTCTGTGTTTAAAAAATGCCTCCCCAGATTTGCTTGACGCACAGCTGAAGTTGTTATTCCCATGTAATAAGAAGTTTCTCTTCCCCCTCCAGCCCATAATCGGCATCTTTTTAAGCATATCCACATGGAGGAATTCGGAGCCCGGTCCCAGAGGCAGATAAAGAAAAGGAACATTTAGCTGCTTAAATACTTAAAACTGCTTCCCCGTGACTGTGGGCCCGTCATGAAGCTCGCCAATGCCCGGAGGTTTCTGCGGGACACGCCCTGTAAGGTGGGTGTCAGACCCAATTACACCAGAATCCCAGACAACCTGACTTCCTGGCCAACCGCTGGCCATTCTGTTCTGACTCAAAGGGCCTGGGTGGGGCCAGGAAGCAGCATCTTGAGCAATATCCCCAGGTGCTTCTGTGGCTGGCGGTTCACGGTCTGTATTTTGAGAAACCCCTTCCTAGGCCAAACCCTTTAGTGCACAGCTGAGGAAAAGGAAGCTGGAGTGGGAGACACAGGTTCTCACAGGGGCGGGGCGGAGTAGGGGCGGGAGAGAGGAAGGGAGGGCAACTCCAGTTGGGCTGCCTGGTATCTACGTGGTACCTCGAGATACGAGTTTAATTCGTTCAGTAACCTTGAGGCGCTCGAGTCGTGGTAAACTGGTGGGTCCTGTGCAGCCAGCCAATCCAAGCAATTACTCCTATCTCAAATGTTGCTTGTATTTCAAAGCAAAAATCGCTCGCTCGATGGCTCGTATCTCAAAAATCTCGTATGTTAGGGCACTCGTATCTCGAGGTACCACTGTAATTCCGAGCGCAGCCCTCCCAGGCCCCTGCTGGTGTGAGGACCGAGCACCCGGGGAGGTTGTGGGGGGGTGAATCTGCCCCATATCACTACAGAACCCCTCAGGTTTCCAGACTCTTAGCTCCTGGTCCAGACAGAGTCACTATGGCAGTAGGTGGTGTATGAGTATCTGTGACTGCTGTAGCAAATTCCCACAGATTGGGGGCTCAAAGCAATCGAGATGTATCCTCCCACAGTTCTGGGGGCCAGAGGTCCAGAACCAGCTCTGTCCCAGGACTCCAGGGAAGGCGTCTCCCGTGCCTCTTCCACCCTTGGCTTGCAGCTGTCTCTGCCCCATTGTCCCAGGCTTTCCTGGGGCCTGGTGGCGAGGCCTCCTCCTCTGTGTCCTGCCTCTGTGCCTTCCCCTCTTCTTGGGAAGGGCCCACCCTACGCCAGTATGACCTCATCTTAACTTGACTAATGACATCTCCAAAGACCCTATTTCCAAATAAGGTGGCATTCCGAGGTTTGGAGAAGGACGTGAATTTGGGGGGCAGGGCACCATCCAGTCCGATGCGTGTGGTCAGAGGCAAGTCTGATAGTAAAGAAGGACAAGCTGAAGGGTGCTCAGTCAAGGATGCCCATCAGGATCAGAAGAGCTCTTACAAATTCAAAGTGCTGCTGCCCGCCCAGACCCGAGGAGCCAGAACCTCTGGGCCTAACATGTGGGTTTTCAAAGTGTTTCCTTGGAAATTCTGCTGCGTAACTGTGAGCCCCCTTCCTCAGAAGAGCTGTCACCAGAGCAGCTGCCAAGCCAGGAACTGCGTTTCTCAGCTCCTTGCTTTTTAAGTGGCTCTTGAGACAAATTCTCTGGGTGACATGTGAGTGGATGCACTGCCCTAAGGAACTCAAAAGTGGGTGTGCTTACTGCTTCCTCCTTTCCCCAACCACCAGCAGGAAGAGGAGAACCATGGAGGAGAGAGGATGGCAGGGCCACAAGGTGAAGCCTCCTCCCTCATTCCTGAGTGATACCACCTGCACACGACTCACACATGCGCAAAACATGACCTTTTCCTGCTGGAAACATGGTGGGGGATAGTTGTTACAGCGGCTAGTAATCATCGGAACTAAGACACAGCCCCAGTTAAGTTTGAAGACTTGAGCTCTCTGTTTCTGTCCTCCTCACATCTTTTTTTCCTATCACCTTTGGGTGACCTCAGATTTGAATATGTGACTGTTTTGTATCTTTAACAAAATAGAAGTCAAAACCATTTTCCACCAACCTTAAATAGGAACCTACTCCTTAACGTCCTCCTCGAATTGAATAACAGGAAGACGCTGATGATCCTGAATCATTTCCATTTTGTCTTGGCTGCCAGGAAGTTCAGAGTAAAATTTTATGTTTAATTAGAACACCTAACGCATTCCAGATTCCTGATCTTTCTGCCTCTGCGTGATTTCAGATGAGCCTTTTAACCATGCACCCTCACGGCTCACCTGTGTTTTAAGGCGGCAAGTGAGCATCCATCCCACTTTACACTTGGCAGCTGATAAATCATCAAGGTAAACCCACATCCATCCGTGCAAATAGACATCCACAGCTGTGGCACACGGGTCACATATAAGATGTCAAGGAGATCATTTAAAAAAAAATAGCTAATTAATTAATTAATTAATTAACAGGTTTTAATCTTCTGCCAAAGCCCTGGCCATGTGCCAGGCACCCAGGAAGATGTTCAGACACTGAAGCTTTTTGCCATCAGGAAACTTGTAATCTGGTAGTGGAAACAGGTGTGCTCACAAATAATCATAATATCGGGTCAAAATAATAATAATAAACATCATTCAGTATATAAATAGTCTACAGAGAAGAGAATCCCTGGCTTGGATTGGAGGCTTTAGGAAAGGGTCACATGGCTGAGACATCTAATCTTCATTTAATGAGATTGACTAAGATATTGACGTGCGGGGAGCGGGGTTGTTTGGAGCAGAAGGAACAGCCAGGGCTGTGAGAACAGGGCACAGGGAGCGTTTGGAGAGATGCTTTTGTATTTTTTCATCCTTTGCTCCTTTCACCCTGTGGGGAGTTGCAAGCAGCATCTCCTTTCATTATTTTATTGTTGTTGTTGCTGTTGTTGTTGTTTTTACCGAAGGTATAAAGTGGCTTAAAATATTCACTGCGTCCCGGCCTTACATGCCGGGTCTTCCTAAGATGAAATCAAAATTCTCCAGTCTGGAAGGTTCCAGCCTTTGGGAACCTGATGGAAGTCTGACATGTTTCCCTTGGCAAGGGCCGCGTGTTCTCGCCGTGCCAACAATAAGAGAGTAAGATAATGTTGGTTTCAGATCTTGATTCTTCAGAAAAGGCCTCCGGCGTTGCACTTTCTGTAACATAATGGAGCGAACAGGACAGTTCCAAGAATTGTACACCCGCAGTCCTCGGGGGAGGCAGGCCAATTTATAATTATCGCGGACTGAGGTTCAAAGACCCTGTTAGTCAGCACCTCGCCCGCCCCCATGACCCCCAGGAAAACCAAACAGCGAAGCCGGCTAGGAAAGCCCCCCTTTGGAAGAGTTGCTTATGCCAGAAGAAAACAAAACGTCCAAGAGAGTTCTTTCCCATGGGCGCTCGCTCATGCTGCTCTGCGAGACCACGTGTGCAAAACGCTCAGTTCCTGTGCTGCTGTTTCCAGAAACGGGAGTTGGGGGTGAGGTGCGGGCGGGCACTTAGGTCTGGCACCCATGGGTCTCTGGATGCTTTTTTGTACGTCTCCATATGAAGGTTAAGCCGTATAGGAGCAGGAAACAGGGCTGAGAGGGAAAAGACCCAGATTCTCCAGCTGCCTCCTACCTCCACAGCTACCTCTGACCACCATGCACCAAGACACCCCGTGACCTCCAGCTCCTCAGGATGGGGATGGTTTCCCCTCGCTCTTCGCTCTATTGCTAATGCAGCTCTCTCTGACTCCAGCCCTCCCCTGGCTCCCTGAACCCAGATGGCCATTCTTTTTTAAAATATTTTTTATTGATTTTTTTTTCTTTTTAAGAGAGAGAGAGAGGATGGGAAAGGAAGAAAGAGAAACACTGATATGAGAAAGAAATACTGATTAGTTGTCTTCTGCCTGTGTCCCAACTTGGGCTTAAGCCTACATGCTAGGTATGTGCCTTGACCAAGAATTTAACCGGTGACCTTTGGATGCACGGGATGATACTCAACTGAGCCGCACCAGTCAGGAAATGAATAGCCATTCTCTTCCAGTTGGCCCTTCTGCTATCTAACTCTGTGTGGCCCGCCTGTCCCTCACAGAACTCTGTTCTTACAGCACCTGTAGATGTGGCATGCACAAGAGGCATAACTGGTATTTGTTGGATAAATGAATGAATGAATGACCAAAATGAGAAGGGCAAAGGTAGTAGATAATGCATGTCACTCCTCTCCCTCAAGATGTGCTGATGACTTCTTACTCCGCTTCTTCAGCCAAGAAACACTTACCTGGAGTAAATGACTCCAGTCATTGGTGGTCCTTTCTTCCTTCTCTGTACAGACCAGTTTCTTGGCAGGGAAGGGTCTGCTGACTAAGCATGAGTCACAGTCCACCCCATGACATGGGAAGGGCAGGACACCATGATTGTATAGGACTTTTCTTGGAAGGAATAATTCCTCTCAAAGGAGCAAAGATAATGAAGCCAAAGGACTGGACTTTCTGGGCTTTCTCATTAACAAAGGATGCCCAGAACATAGGCCAACTCAGAGTGCTCTGATCAAAGGAAGGTGGAGTGATGCTGGGCAGCCCCAAGACATGGATGTACATCCCTTCAAGATCATGTAGAAAGTTCATTCATTAATGCATCACTCATTTAACTCTTACTTATTGATCAAGTCCCACTGTGTTAGGACTTGAATTCAGTTGCCTGCCTTGAGAGTTTCTCTATATTGCCTTGGGGTTGGGTTCTGTAGGGCATGCTGGACCCTGCACAACTTAGCAAGAGCTATGGCATGTGCCCATTACCCATAAGGCACTCAGTGAGGTGAAATGACCCTGTGACTTGGCCAGCAATCTCCCCTCGCCTGCCTCACCAACCCCATGACAAATCTCACTAATGCCTCAGGCAGAGTCCTATCATGTGGGATCTGTCCAGCAGGGGAATCCCTGACAGACTGAACATTATCCTTATCTGACCTCTGGCGACCTCCCCAGGGCCATGACCCCAGCAATACCTGGCCCAAGGAGCCGGATCTTGAGGAGACTGATGGGACCCCAGCAAGGGGCCCATTTTTCATTCCAGAAAGAGCTATCTTCTTTGTATATTCCACACCAGCTTGGGAGGGGCCAGGGAAGGACACTGATGGGGAAGTGGATTCTTTAGAAAAGGAGCAAAGATATGAAGCCAAAGGGATCTGGCTGTTCTGGGCTTTCTCACAAGGTTGTCCAGAACATAGGCCCATAAGCAGATGTCGTGGCCAGTCTACAGCTGCCCTCCCCATGGGCTTCAGTGCTCTTCAGCAAGGAAGGCTGTGACGGGCAGCCGGAGCTGCACTTGTGCATATGCACATACCAAATATGCCTCTGCGACACCCTGGACCTAGGGAGGCCTGCTGAGGCCTAATGTCTTTGGTGTAAACCCAGAGCTCCAGATCACTTGTGAGGAGCTCTTTGGTCTAGTTGTGTTGGGTGAATAAATGAATGAATGAATGGGTAGGTCAAGGGTAGGAGATGCTGCTCGTGACCTCCTGAGGACTAGTTGTGTTAGAAAAGTTAGAGTTCCTCATCTACGCTGAGCCCAGGACTCCATGGCCCACTGGGTTGAGGTGTAACTCAGATGGGCTCCATAGCAGATGGATGATGGATAGGAAAAGCTGACTCGATGCATCCAGGGAGTGCAGAGGGGAAAGTCTGCTGTTTGGTGCCAAGCAGACCTCAGTTTCCAAGCTGGGCCCACTTCTCTCTAAACATGTGGCCTTGGTTGACTTCCTCAACCTCTCAGAGTCCCAGCTTCCTTCCCGAGTCTTCTAATGCACTGGTCACTGGCCTCGATGTGGACCAAATTGCTTCCAGCAGGAGGCAGAGAAAGGAGAGAGACTAAGCTAGGGTTCGGAGGAAGAGTCAGGGTCAATTTCTTTGATATTGAGCTCATTTGTGCAAGAGTCATGAAAACCTAACAATAGTGCTTCACAGAACTGCAGTGAGAGGGATGCTAGCAAAGCACACCCTGCATAAATAACCATGATATGGCACTCCTCTTCCATTGCCTCATCTGTAAAATGGGGTGATAATTCCTCACTTTTCAAGATGCTGCTCAACCTAATGAGAGGCATATGCCTCACATATGGGAAGTACTTGAGAAACGGCAGTTTCCTTTTCCCCCTCTTCTTAATTGTCCATAATTGCCCTAATTCTTAATGACCCTGAGTAGTCCAGCAGTCCTGGCAGGTCCCTGCAGAGCTGAAAGATACTCAGGCACTCAGCCAAGGCCTGCTCAGCCCTCAACGATCTCTCTCCTCAAACCAGAAGTTATCTTCTTTCCTCATCCTTGCTGACCCCGAAAATGAGCTCACTAGGTGAGTTTTATTCTGTGGGGTGTAGAAAAGATATTCCGTTGTGTACTCAAGATCCTTTCTGTGCTTCTCCCCTCCCAACAGAACTCATCCAAAGATTACCCCTCCCAGGCTCTCTTGCAGCTAGAGGTAGTCATGTGACACTCCTGGCCAATGAGGTGTGAAAATGGGATTGTTGCTAGGAAACTAGTGCTTCCTGGATCCTGTTTCTTGCCTCTTCCTGCTTCATAGTCAGACATGAGGGCTGTAGCTCTGCTGTTTTCATTCAACAGTGCATTCTACAACCTTCTTTTGTTAGCTCCTGAAACTATTTCATTTCTTAAAATGAAACTAATTCCTTTTTTGACTTGGAATCATTCATAAACTATTTTTGCTGGGTTCCTAACATGTATCATAGGTAAAAATGTGCTGTTTGAATTATAAACATGGTCAATTTTGTCATGACAAGAAACACCACATTTGAAATCTCTAATGAAGTCTCACACCTACAGAAAACTGTAGAAATCCTAAGTACACAGCAGGATGAATTTTTATCAACCGAACACATCCAGAAAACAGCACTCAAAATGGAAAAACGGGCATTACCAGCCCCAGAAATTCTCCCTTGTCTGCAATCGTCCTCCAAGGGGCACTCTCTATCCTGGATTAGCTTTTGCCTGGTTTTAGGCTTTCTAGAAATGGAACCCGACAGTGTATGTTCCTTTGTTTCTGGTTGCTTCTGCTCAGTATTATGTAGGTAAGATTTGTCTATGTTGGTGCCTATGGTTATGAGTCTTCCATTCTTGTTGCTGTGTGATATTTCACTGCATTGACCTCCCACCAATCTGTGTGTCTAACAGCTGCCCTGTGCTCTAACCTGTGGGTGCACCATGCTTTATTTACCCAGGCCTCTGGCAATGTTTCAGGGAGTTTCTGTTTGGCCCATCACAAGCAATGCAGTAGTTATATTTCTATGCGTACACTGGTGCACTTTCACGAATTCCTAGCTTGTCTTTTTATCTACCTCTGACCATTGGGCTTTGTAAAGTATCACATAATTACTGTAGTGAAAAAATCCAATAAATTATATTCAAATTGTCAAAGTTCCTCACGGAGTGGGGCCACTCCCTCCCTCGCTTTCCTCTCCCTCCGCTGAGGCAGCCTCACAGCTCACAGCT
Organism: Lasiurus borealis; assembly: GCA_004026805.1. NCBI lineage: Eukaryota > Metazoa > Chordata > Mammalia > Chiroptera > Vespertilionidae > Lasiurus > Lasiurus borealis. The sequence continues at coordinate 7,320 of PVJN01043389.1, read as the reverse complement.
CTTCTGTTGCTCGCCCCTTCTGGGTCTGGAAATGATTTGACAGCCTCGTGAATTTTATAGGCTCTAAGCCTCCATTAGCTGGCCTAATCATTTTCAGAGACCTGAAAGCCAGAGGTATCCTTGGTTCTGCCAAACCTTCACCCGCTGGAAATCGGAATAGGGGAGATGGTTCCCCCGTGGTCCAGATCTCCAGAGAGAATCGTGGGGGTTTGTGGGGGGGGGGCGTGGGAAGGAAGGGAGGGGAAAGAGGTCAGATCCATGTTCATTAGAAAAAGAGAATTCAGGGGGCCTGAGGCAACTAATAAAAAGGTAGCAAAATGCATTGTTAAGTTAAATACAAAAATTTGTTAAGGTCACATGTGTTATAGATTCTATTGTGGTAAACGGGGAGAGTCATTTGCATATACTTGAAAACCAACTACTCTCCATGCTACTGAGGCTCCTATGTGCATAAAAGTTGTTCTTAAAGGGGACATTGGACACCAAAGAGAGACTGGGGGTGGGGTGGAGGGAGTGAAGAATGAGAGGGGCCAGGCCTCGATTTTTTGCGTTATTCCTTTCTGTGCAGTTTCAATGTTCTAGCCATGGGCATAGTATTATTTTTCTATTACTGCATGACAATCAGCCCCAAACTTTGTGGCTTAAAACCACACATACTTACTATCTCACCGTGTTTGAGGGTTAGGAGTCTGGGCACGGCTCCTCTGACTCTGCTCGGGATGTCACAGGCCACAGTCAACGTGTTAGCCAGGCTGCGTTCTCATTAGAGGCACAACTGGGCCAATGGGGTACTATTCAGCTCCCCCAAGTTTTGGGCAGAATCTTTTCCCAAAGCTGTGGAACTCATGATGCTTAGATCTGTAAGGCAAACAGGAAGGACAACGTTTAACCTCGAGGGGACATTACTCTCTTTTCTAGGCTCTCGCCTGATTAAGGCAGGCCCACCCATGATAGTCACCCTTTTGATGAACTTGAAACCCATTAATGAAGGACTTTTCTTACACCTGCAAAGTCCCTTCATCTATGCCATATTCTGTTGGCTAGAAGCAGGTTACAGGTTGTGCCCCCCACTCAAGAGGAGGGGTTCACAAAGGTGTGGATGTGGGAAGTGAGGACAGGGCATCTGAAAATGGCCTACCTCGCGCCTATAATCCTGTCTAGTCAAGGAATGTTAATGAGTAGTCTCAGGAAAAGGCTCATGGTCATGTTTGGTGTTCTCTCTACATTGTTCTGTGTGTTCAAAGACTGAGTGTCCACTTGTCGAAGGAGTATTTTGCAACGCTCTCCTATCTCCCCTCTCCCTGTGTGAACAGAGTGGCACATTTCCTTCCCTGCCTGTCAGATGCGTCCATAACCAAATACGATCATGTGTACCCAAATAGAGACTTCATCCCTACATTTTTACCCAAATGAGATTAAGCCATAAATACTACTCTGCACATCCGTTTATTTTTCTGCTCAGGGGACAGCCTTCTGATGCTTCACCCATGCCTTCTGCTTCACAGCTGATACCCACAGCTTGGATGACTCACCCCACGCCCAGAGAGGGACATTCTGTTTGTGTCCAGGTTGCTTGGTTTATTTGTCCGTTTGTTGTTGTTGTTGTTGTTGTGTGTGTTTTGCTTCCACGCCATTTGATGCTGTAACAGGTATCACTGCAAATATATCCTTACACTCTGCACTCTTCCTCCCCTGGATGGATTTTTGGAGGAAGATCTGTGGGCCACATCTGAATGTGTGTTGCATGTGACTTGCACTCCCATCAGCGTGTTAATGAACCTACCCATTTCCCCCCTGACCTTCCAGATGAAACAACTTGCCAAACCTGAAGACAAATCCTGGCTTCACCAGTTCCTCCCATGTCATCTGGGATATTTCCCTTAACACCTCTGGGCCTCAGTTTCCCCCTCTGTCAAAGGAAAGTTAGGATAGTACCCACTTCACCGGATGGATGTGAGGATTGAACGTGTTGACACAAACAAGTGCCCAACCCAGCGCCCTGCACCTGCTACGGTTCAGTTTGTGGCGACACCTCCAAGGAGTGGAAGAGCGGAAGCCGGCATTCTGAGGCCCGCCCACAGCGGCACTCCCTGTCACCCGGGGCCTTTTCTGAGACCCTTTCTTTCCAGCTGGGAACGCTAAGCCTGAATTCTCTGTAAGTCAGGGCTCCCAGCTGGCAGGGAAAGCAGAACTGTGAGCAACACTATCACCACCACCACCACCATTATCGTCACCGTTTGGGTAGCCCTACTTACAGAGCACTTATATCACTGGGGAAGCTCCTGCGCAGGGGGGTTACTGAAAAGGCGTGTCCTACTTAGTCTGTGAACCAGCGAGGAGGAGTTTGGTCCTAAGGAGCAAACACCCAATCCCAGGCAGTTTGGGAAAAGGAAAACGTATGGTCTTGCAGGAGAAGTTTGGAGGCTTAGTGGCTCCAGGACTGGTTAATTCAGGGTCATCGTCAAGAACCCACCTTCCCCGCTCTGGCCTCTCCTGCATCCCCAGCATGCTAGCCTCTTCCTCAATGTCACAAAACGGTTGCCAGGGTTCCAGCTATCGCTTGCAGATGCTGCGATGTGCAGAGGAAGACAGCAAAAAGGTTTCTCCTTTTGCCTCTGAGACCAAGAAAGCCTAGAGGTCAAGAACTGTGAAGCTGCCACCCAAGTGTCCCTCAGCGGTCGAGAGCCAGACAAATGTGCTCATGAGTTAATGAATCCTGTCTCCAACACTTACTACATGGGTTGCTTCACCTCTCTGTAACCCGGGCTTCTCATCTATAAAAGCTGATAGAGCGGTATCTATTTCAAAAAGTTGTTGTGAAGATTAAATGAATTACGAATGCCAGTCATACTCCTGAACCGGGGGGGTGGTTTTAAAGGTCCTTACTATTATTGTTGTCCTATTGTTGTTGTTATTGCTAGCCCGGGGCAGTGTCTGGCTTAATAAATACTGGAGTTGCTGAGTGATTGACGGGAGGGAACTGTCACATCAGCGGGACGCGGGGAAGGGGAGAGAGGTGTGGGAGAAGTGGGAGTTGACAAGCGGCCCGCACGGGACCACCCAGCACGCAGCTGCAGGCCCGGACTTAGCATTCAGGAGTGACTGATTCTGTGTCCCGCCTGAAGACCCTGAGCCGGAGGGCCCCCGCCAGCTGCCCCGGACCTTCCCGGCCTTTTGTTTTTATCTGGCCGGCCCGCGGGCTAACACTCCGTGTCATTACTCTGCTTGAGACGCTCAGGTACCAGCTCATTTGTCAATCAGCACCGAGCATTCAGTTGTCAAAGACGCTGAGATCTTTGCACAGGCACAGCCGCCTTTGCAGCGGAGACGGCCCCCGGCTGCTCTCCACGAAGCCAGAACAGGGAGGGGCGGCCCTGGGGGAGAGGGCTGATATCGGGGTCCACGGAGCCCGAGAGAGACAAAGCGCTCCCTGAGTCAGATTCGAGGTCCACCACAAGGTGAATGAAAGGTGCCGATGAGGGCCACGGCCTCGGGAACCGTGACCCAGGGCCCCGATGTGCAATTGAATCCTCTCGGTGTGCCTTGCCACTAGCTGAGTGACTCAGGGCAAGTCACTCAACCTCTCTGAGCTTTGTTCAACTCTCCCCCCAAAATATGAGAATCGAACCAACTGCAGCTGAGTCCTGGCCTCCAATGGTACAGCCAGTTCCTGGGAAGAACAGGGCCTCCCAGAGGAGCAGGGGGCTTGGGATGGGTGGAGGCCAGGACTCCGGTGGCAGCTCTGGCCAGGACACCTCAGGCAGTCCCTTTGTGTGCCCGGGCCTCTGTTTTCTCACACGACATTAGGAAGGGGGGAGGGGAGGTTTAAACAGGGACACAGGGATTCAGGGCTGCTGGGGTCAGAGGGACCCATGCACATGGCACAGGGCAGTGGTCTCGGTGACACAGAGCCTCCAGGAGGAAAGGGCAGGGACAGCCAGCCCCCAACCCCCACTCAGACCTGTGTCACGATCCATACTGCTCTCTACCCCCCTGCTTCCTCCACCAAAAGTAGCCCAAGACTCCTGTGGCCAGTTCTGCCACACTGCCAGCTTCCTATCACTGCCCCTTAAAAACAGGAAAATTCCTGTTGTTTTAGGATTAGGTCAGCAGCATGTCATTTATTTCTCCAACCACAACTGCGGTGTCTACTGAAGAGCTGGCCTCAGCACCCTGAGGTGCCCGCCGGCCCCTGCGCCTGAGCCCTCCCTGGACCCCGGGCAGATGCAGCGGCTTTCAGCCAGTGCCCTACCTGCCAGCCGAGCCAACAGTGAAAACTCCAAGGACAGGAATGGCCTGGCTCAGGTCCCTGAGGGTCCCCTTGAGGGCCTCAATGCTTTCCTCCTTATAATACAGAAGCAACCGCAAGCGTGACATTCGCCATTCTCGAGAGCTCACTGTAGGCCAGACTCGCTCAGGGCACGGCGCGGGACTATGGTGCTTAAGCGGCTTTACGGTCCTAGGAGACAGGTGCTAGTGCGTGTTGCTCTTGACTCAGATGCTGCCAGAAACCAAACATTGTGTCTCTAATAGAAAGATGTGGACGGGAGACCAGAAGTCTGGTCAACCTTAACTGCTCTGAAAGGTCAGAGCGAATCACTCACTGTTTAGTTGAAACATTGTGAGCTGAAGCAGCCTCTACCTGTTTGTTTCATGTAAATTTCTGTTCTTGTAATTTCCTGCCTAAAGGCTATGGGTGTGTCCCAAAGCCTTAATAAAAGGGAGAAAAAGGCCAGAGCAAGGAGAAGTCTTCTCACTAGAGCAGTGGTTCTCAACCTTCCTAAGGCCTTGACCCTTGCATACAGTTCCTCATGGGGTGGTGACCCCCAACCATGAAATTTTGCTACTGTTTTGCATTGTGATGTAAATATCTGCATTTTCCAATGGTCTTAGGCGACCCCTGTGAAAGGGTTGTTTGACCCCCAAAGGGGTCTCAACCCACAGGTTGAGAACTACTGCACTAGAGGAAGGCTCACACCTGCCCCCCCCCCCGCCAATATTGCCAAATTAATACTTTTCTAGTCTCTCTTTTCATTTGTGTGGCCTCCTCCAGAACCTGAACCCTGAACGGGAACCCTGAACCACATAGGACGTGAAAGAGGTTCCCACAAGATGCCATAGCCAAATTGGGATGGGGAGGAAAGGAGTGGGGGGTCGAGGTGCCTGCCTGTGGTCACACAGTAGCATGGAGCGCCCAGGACTGGACCCCTAGCCTCAGGAACTGGTTGTGATTTCCATCTCGTTCCAGGGACCAGAGGGATGCCAACCCTTTACTCCGGTCACTAATCAAGAGGCAGCTGTGCCTCCAAGGCTATTTTTGGTGACACGTTGGAATTGTTTTCAGTGTGTGCAGAGAGATGTGCAGCCACCACCATAGCCAAGGTGAGACATGTTTATCACCTCAGCAAGACGCCCCCTCTACTTCACAACCACTACTACCGACCTGCTTTCCGACTCTCTGGCTTCGCCTCTTGTGGACATTTCATATCAATGCAATCATGCAGCACGTGACCTTGGAGTCTAGCCTCTCTCCCTTGTTTTTCCAAGCTTTACCCATATGGCAGCTTCACTCCTTGGTGTGACCCCATTGCTCCTGGGGAGAGAAGCCCCTGCGATGGGAGGCTGTTTGCTGTGAATGTCAGAGGCTCTGCAGAGGGGCCTGTAAATGTTGGGCACTTTGTCGCTCTTCCCTCTGAGAGTGCCACCCACATCCCTCCCCTTGAGTCGGGGTGCGCTTCTGAGTGCCCTGACCAATGTATATAGCACAAGTGACCTAAGGCCGAGTCCAGGCCCTCTCCCACACTCTGGGAGCCCTGCCGTGGCCAGCAAGAGCCCTGCACCCCTGCAGCCGCTGTGCTTATAGAAGCATAAGCTTGCCAAATGCAGAGGGAGAGCGTGAGCTGCCCGGCCCCTCCCAGCTCAGAGCCCCAGCTGCTCACTGAGCCTCCGACAGAAAGAGACAAACCATCCTGGCTGTGTCTTTTCTGAAGTCGTGACCCATGGCAAGGAGATATAGGAATCATAAGTGATTATTTTTAGCCACCAAGCATGGGGGCCCTTCGTTACACAGTCATGGCTAAATGTAACAGTAAGTGTTCCCATCTCTGCCACAGGCTGCCCTTCTGCCTCCACTGCTCCCTCCTTCCCTCCAAACAACAGGTTCAACTCCTCCCCAAACAGGACAGCTGGGAGCCGCACCTGGAATCCACCCCAGCTCCCAGCCCAGATCTGCGGGGGGATGCTGGATGGCACGACGCAGGCGTGATGAGGCCACAGCCCTGGATCTGTTCAGGACAGAAGAACCATGAGGCTAAAACGTTCACTGAGTGATGTAAGTCTCTGCTTAGGACTTCCATCACATCAGTGCAATACTAGTAACTTGGCGCTAAATCAGCGGTTCTCAACCTGTGGGTCGCGAACAGCTAGCAGGGTCTCCTAACACCATCAGAAAACACAGATATTTACATTAAGATTCATAACAGTAGCAAATTACAGTTATGAAGCAGCGACAAAAATAATTTTATGGTTGGGGGTCACCACAACATAAAGAACTGTATTAAAGGGTTGCGGCATTAGGAAGGTTGAGAACCACTGCGCTAAATAATGCCAAAGTAGTCCTTGTAGTAAGGAGCCTTTCCTGGCTAACACTCTTCCTCCAGATGTGGCTGGAAGATGACAGGCCGCCCCTGGGCATTGCACTGGTCACTGTCAAAGTGCCTGACATACAGACTGCATGGTGGTCTCTCTGGCAGGTTCAGATGTGGAGACTCCTGGTGGAGTATCGGCATTAAAAAGTGATTTGCCCTCCACCCACCCCAGATGGACAGAGCTGGGAGCATGTGGAGGAGGGACAGGATAACCTCGGTTAACACTCCCTTTCAGGTGCACACCCTCACTGGTCTCAGGCACTACTCAAGCCCAGCTGGGCCGCCTGGAGTGGGCATCCCTGGAGTGGGTGTTCCTGGAGTGGGCATCCCTGGAGTGGGCATCCCTGGAGTGGGCGTTCCTAGAGTGGGCCTCCCTGGAGTGGGTGTCCCTGGAGTGGACATCTCTGGAGTGGGTGTCCCTGGAGTGGGCATCCCTGGAGTGGGCGTCCCTGGAGTGGGCGTTCCTAGAGTGGACACCTCTGGAGTGGGTGGCCCTGGAGTGGGCACCTCTGGAGTGGGCGTCCCTGGAGTGGGCGTCCCTGGAGTGGGCACCTCTGGAGTGGTGGCCCTGGAGTGGGCCTCCCTGGGGTGGGCGTCCCTGGGGTGGGCGTCCCTGGAGTGGGCATCCCTGGGGTGGGCATCCCTGGGGTGGGCGTCCCTGGAGTGGGCATTT
>PVJN01043388.1:0-17820 GCA_004026805.1 Lasiurus borealis | reverse complement strand
GGCCTTGGGAAGATCCTGACCTCCTCCAAGGACGAAATCCAGAAATCCTGAAGACTAAGACAGCTTGACTGTGCTGGTTCTTTTTTTAATGTTATCAACTGATTTTGCATTACATACTCCTATTTGGTGGAAAGAAAATTCCAGATCTGCGGAAGCCTGGTTTTGAGTAATTTGATGACAGATAATTATGATTAAAAAAATCAGGTTCAAATTTTTGCTTCCCAACTCTGCCACTTGCAAACATATATTTTATAGCACTCAATAAAAATGTGAACATTGCTACTTAAAAACTGTCATTTTTTTCGACTACCAAATGCATACCCATATTTCTTTTCCACAAATATTTTGGGGCAATATTTTGATACTTCAATTTTATTCCTAATGAGAACTGTAGGTCTGGATCTAAATTCTCATAGTAATATCATATCTTAAACCTACGTAGGAAAGTAATATTGATAAGAATCTCCTTTTTATTTCTAGTATCTTACATGGTGTGCTTAATCAGTCTCCAAAGCATAACTTAATGATTGTATTGATACCATCTTTATGTGTTACGATAATTATATTGTTCCTGGTTATAACAAAAGTGATGAAATATTGCATATTAACATACAGATTCAGAAAATTTGTTCAGATCATCTGCAGGTGACTATAGTTGGAGAAACACTGATTTAAGATATGCTTTATGCCTTAACATGATTACTTACAAATTATTATAGTTTTATTTTAACTTAGTATTTGCTATGATCTATTTTATTTTATTTTATTTTTTATTGATTTGAGAGGGGATGACAGGAGAGAGGGAGAAAGACAGAACAACATCTGTATGACTTATTTATGCATTCATTAGTTGCTTTTGGTATGTGCCCTGAATAGGGAGGGGAAGGGAGCAATAAATATTGAATTTTAGGCAAAGAGTCTTCAGAGCAAGGGGAATGAAGAAGGATAAAGAAGTAAATTCTCCAAGGAGAACAATATTTAATGTACTTGCACCTAGTGACACAGCAACAAAATACTTGGAGCACTAACACCAAAAGTTGTTTTTTTAAAAAACAATGATAAAATTGGCAGCCTTTAGTTTTATCAAAATAAAAAAAGAAGACTCATTATTATAATCAGAAGTGAAAGAGGGACATTACTAGCAACCTTAGAGAAATAAAAAACTATGAGGGAATGCTCTGAACAATTATATGCCAATAAATTAGGTTTGATTACATAAACTTCTGGAAAGACACAAACTACCAAAACTGACTTAAGGAATATAAGCCCCACTGGCATGGCTTAGTGATTGAGATCGACCTAAGAACCAGGAGGTCACCCTTTGATTCCCAGACAGGGTGAGGGTACATGCCCGGGTTGCTGGTTTGATCCCTAGTGGGGAGCATGCAGTAAGCAGCCGATCAGTGATTCTCTCTCATTGACATTTCTCTCTCTCCCTTTCCCTTTCCTCTCTGAAATAAAAAAAATATATATATATATTGAAAAAAGAAGGAATATAAATATGAATAGACCTATAATACGTAGAGAATTGAATTAGTATTTTAAAAGTACCCACAAGAGCTAGCCAGCATGGCTCAGGGTTTGAGCATCAACCTATGAATCAGGAGGTCATGGTTTGATTCCCAGCCCAGGTTACAGGCTCCCCAGTAGGAGGCAGCTAGTCAATGCTTCTCTCTCATCAGTGTTTCTGTCTCTCTCTCCCTCTCCCATTCTCTCTGAAATAAATAAAATATTAAAAAAAAAAATACCAACAGGAAAAGCCCAGACCCAGGTGGCTTTGTTGGTCAAGTCTACCAAATATTCAAAAGAAGAATTAGTACTAATTTTTCACAAACTTTTCCCAAAAAAATAGAAGAGAATGGAACACTTCCCAGCTCATTCTCTGAGGCTAATATTATTCTAATACAAAAACATCACAAGGTAAAGACATCACAGAGTTACTGATCAATATCTCTTAAAATCTTTTTTTCCAGTGTATTATTTTTATTGATTTTAGAGAGGAAGGGAGAGGGAGAGAAAGATAAAAACATCAATTATGAGAGAGAATCATTGATTGGCTGCCTCCTGCACACCCACACTGAGGATTGAGCCCATAACCCAGGCATGTGCCCTTGGCCAGAATCAAACCCGGGACCCTTCAATCGCAGGACGAAACTATCCACTGAACAAAACCAGCTAGGGTGACCAATATCTTTTAAGAATGTAAATACAAAAAGGCTCAACAAAATACTTGCAAATCAAATGCAGTAACATAGTGAGACTTATTTCAGGAATGCCAGATTGATTTAATATTCAAAAATTATGTAATACACTATGTCAATAGACTTAAGGACCAAACAACAAAACCCATATGATCATATCCAGATGCAGAAAAACATCACAAATTTTGACATCTCTTCATGATAAAAACAATAAACCAGTAGAAAGAAACATCTTCAACCTAATTAAAGGCATCGACAACAACAATAACAAAAAATCTAGCTCACAGTTAATATACGTCATAGGCCAAAAAAATGATTAAGAACACAGAGAAGACAAAAACGTGTGTTCTCATCACTGCTACTCAATGTGGAACTGGAGGTTGTAGCCAGGTCGATTGGGAGGGGAAAAAGGAAATAAGCATCTAGACTGGAAGCAAGTAAAATGACCTCTAATGTAGATGCCATGATCCTGTATGTGTAGAACATTCTAAGGAATCCACTAAAAACCGTTATACCTAATAAATGAGTTCAGCACTTATAGGTATACAGTATTCACTTACAAGGGTGGCAGTAGGATTTGGTAAGACTTAACCTCACAGCAGAGAATGTTTATTTTAATTACTCTGCCCAATCTTTTCTCTCTTCTTTCTCACAACAATGCTTTCTGAGCTGACCTGCTGTGGAAGGTCTTTCCAAGCTCCTGGTAAGACATTAATATGTTGATTTAAGGCATTGATACCTTTTGCCTTTGAGAATCCATGGGAGCATTTCAGTTTATAATGCACTTGATTGGTAATGTTATCATTATTTTTGACCTCCCCAACCTAAATTCAGCTTCCTAACACAAAGTATTAATAATTAATGTAAAATTTACTGAAGGCTTCATAGAGAAGAGGTGGTTTACACTGCATACCATATAATGAAAAACTTAGGAAATCCTCCTATTAAGTGTTTCCCACAAAGGTCATCATGAGCACATCCTCTTCTCACTTGGCCATTTTCCTATGTAAGGCCCAGCCTTGATGGATCCTGATTTTTCTGTTTCTGCATCTTCTCTTGCTCTTAACCAATACACTCCCAATGCATGCTTTTCTCCCCCTAACTCATTTCTCTCATATGCACAGCAAGTCAGCTTTCCCCAGCTCCTGCAAAACTCGGCGCTTCTCTCCAGATCCTCTGCGTATAAGCTCCTTTCTATCGCAGCAACCATAGTGAGGAACATTATATTGTGTGAATTAAATATATATTTAGTATATATGTGTGCATTATCTTGGGGAAGTTAAGTTAGCTGTTTCTTGCCTCAGTTTCCTCATGTGGAAAATGGAAATGATAATAATGGTAGAGTTAATGTGATTTAGTTATATAAAGCCCTTAGAACAATAACTGGCATAGAGAAAGCACTCAGAAACTGGCATAGCTATCATTATTAAATAGAAAAGGATTATTAGTGACAACAAAAGTTCTTATCAAAATGTCACATCTAAAATAGTACTTTAGCCTTAACTGGTTTGGCTCAGTGGATAGAGTGTTGGCCTGCGGACTGAAAGGTCCCAGGTCAAGGGCATGTATGTTGGTTGTGGACACATCCCCAGTAGGGGGTGTGCAGGAGGCAGTTGATTGATGTTTTAATTCTCTCTTCCTCTCCCTTCCTCTCTGTAAGAAATCAATAAATATATTTAAAAAAACACAAAGTAGTACTTTAACAATATTGCCCAGCCATTTATTAAATTGGTAGCAATTAATCCTGTAACTGCATTTAATCTCTAAGTGATCTCATATATCCCTTCTGTAAACAGCAAAATGCACTGGGAAACCATGCAAACTAACAGACCTGAATTGGAATCTTGGCTCTGTCCGTTTGTTAGATTGCAAACTGTGTAATTTTACACAAATTACATAACCCACTTGAGTTTCAGTCATCTCATCTGTGAATTGGAATTTTATAGTTGTCTGTGTCAATTAGGCAAAGAAAAAATAGGAGATAAAATGGTAGCTATTATTATTGACTAGTACAGTAGTCAACAAACTCATTAATCAACAGAGCCAAATATCAACAGTACAATGATTGAAATTTCTTTTGAGAGCCAAATTTTTTAAAATATATATATTTTATTGATTTTCCTCAGAGAGGAAAGGAGAGGGACAGAGAGCTAGAAACATCAATGAGAGAGAAGCATCGATCAGCTGCCTCCTGCACGCCCCTTTACTGAGGATGTGCCCGCAACCAAGGTACATGCCCTCGACCGGAATCGAACCCGGGACCCTTCAGTCCGCAGGCTGACGCTCTATTCACTGAGCCAAACCGGTCCTGACGAGAGCCAAATTTTTAAAATAAACTTCTTCTAACGCCACTTATTCAAAATAGACTCGCCCAGGCCGTGGTATTTTGTGGAAGAGCCACACTCTAGGAGCCAAAGAGCCACATGTGGTTTGAGAGCCGAGGTTTGCCGATCACTGGACTAGTAGATGGAAAATAATCTGTTTACAGATGGTAAATATTGTGTGTTAAGTCATTGCTTCAAATAATTCAGTGAAACAATTTTTTTCTGGTTGGTTTTCTGCTTTTGACCCTTAAATAATGTTTAACCTGCTGGAAACATTACAAAATGATAGAATGAAAATGGACAAAGGTTTCTGAGATGGAATTTCTGATCTCCTCTAGATGGTGAATGGAGACTAAACTTTGAGGACTAACTTTGAGACTAAACTAAGAGGTCTAACTGGTCTGTGGGTTCTCCTTGGTGTGAGAAAGTCTTGGAGTCACTGCTTGACACCACCAGAGGGCGAGCTAAGGCTATACAACACTGAGTTTGGGACCTAGAGATTTTAGGAACCGTCTGTCCCAGATTTATGTCAGACCACAGGTCCCAAGGAGAGAATGGATTTCATAGGAAGGCTATCTTGTCTTGTGACACTGTGCTGTGTGTATGTGTGTGTGTGTGTGTGTGTGTGTGTGTGTGTGTGTGCGCTTTTCCTGGAACATGTAATAGGTAGAAAATCAGCATTCTCACCTTTTACCTTCCAATACATCTGGCTCCGCTCCCAAATCCCAAGCCCCATTTCTTCCTCTCCTCTCTGTTCCTGAGGAATGAGAACTTGGGAAAGAGAGGGTTCAGTTTTGAACTGCTTGTGGCTGATGAAATAATCTTGAAATAACTCATTAAATTTTTAGTACCCAGATGGACCTATATTTCACTTCATATCCCAATTTATAGCCAGAGAGATCGAAGTCCTGAAGCCATTTATTCTTTTCTTGTCTATTATGACAGGTGTTCCCCCAAACCCTCAAAGGAGTTGGTTTAATTTCACATTGCCATTCCCCAGATCACCTACCATCTCTATGTGTAGGTACCTCTCTCCCAAAGTGCAGAGCTGCTGCGGCAGATAGATAATGAGGCAGGAAGAGGAGCACCAGCATAGAAGGGCTCTTCTCTTTCGGAGACTAGATTCCTGACACTTGAGTCAAAGGAGAGTGAGTCTGAAGGTTTGCAGGAAGGATTTTGTTGCCTGCTTCCCATATCTGGGAGCAGAGCAGACTTGGCTGCTCCAGCTCAGTTTGTGATCCCTGGAGTGAGGAGTTAGTTATATTACCATGGCTGAGCCAAATTATAGTTATATTGTGTTTTTCTGGGAATGGGAATTAACCCAAGCTTAACTCCTATTTCTGTAAAATGAAAAAGAATAAAGGGTTAGATACCCTGATTCACCATGATTTGCACTGAATTTTGTGCTGGAAATGGGCTCACTTAAGCTCTCTTTGATTTCATGAACTAATGAATATTAGATTTAAATTCAGGTTTTAGCCTCTTTGCTTCAAATCAGTTCTATGGTATGCTACAATGCACAAAAACACACCCGGACGCTAGGGATTAGGTTCTCAATAGGCATAATATTTTAGTAGGAAAATAAGTCCTTTGAAGAAAAAATACTGGAAACATGTATACTCTGAGGCTAGTCAGAACACTCAGGGAAATGGCGTTTGTAGTGAAAAAAGGCATAGTAGCAAGAATCAGGTCTATTGTATTACTAAAGGCCTGAAATTCCTTGCTAAGAAAATCAGAATGAATTTTGTATGCAAAAGCAGGAGATTCCTGTCATCATTTATGTCTTTTAAATAACTTTCAACCGTGTCTAAGCTAAGATTTGAAAATTACAATGGTTTCTTTCCTCTTTTTTTTCTTTCCATATTTGACCCCATAGTCCTGTAGACATGTGTTATTGGAGATTAGGAATTTCTCCTGTGGGGACCACTTAAGGACTACTTTAATAGATGGAAAGATGGTTAGAAAATAAACTATATATGTTTCAGTGGCAAAAGAGAGGCAAAGACAAATGGAAAGGTTTGGGGTATACCTTGGGAAATGCTACTTACTGTGTATCATCTGCACTCTATACTTTTGTGATCTCAAATAATACTTGATAGGTGAGGCTTTCTCTGACTCACCCTGGCCAACCGTGGGGGTCTGTTTTCTAAGATACCCATGTACTTTAGGCACACATTCAGCCCATCAGATTGCTGGCTTCTTCTTCTTTTTAATATATATATATATATGCATTTTAACAGAGAGGAAGGGAGAGGGATAGAAAGTCAGAAACATCGATGAGAGAGGAACATCGATCAGCCGCCTCCTGCACGCCCCCCACTGGAGCTGTGCCTGCAAGCAAGGTACATGCCCCCAACCGGGATCGAACCTGGGACCTTTCAGTCTGGAGGCCGATGCTCTATCCACTGAGCCAAACCGGTCTAGGCCAGATTGCTGGCTTCTTTAGGGCAGGGATCCTATGTCTTTTCATATCTGTCTTCCACTAGCCTTCTGATGACCCGCAAGAAGGTGTGCTGGATGGTTGTTGAATGAATGGGAAATATATATTCATAAATGACTAAAGATTAAAGACTAATTGGCAGCAAAAGCACTAGCATTAACGATTCAACGATATCAAGACAGTAGGCTGTTTGCTACCAATCAACCGAACCTTTCGTAGCACTGAAAAATAAAAATTAAGCTTGTAAACTCCCCATCCCACAAATAGCCAGAGGCTAGAGTGCTAGCTTTACAGTAACTTTTTCGCCCCCCTTGGCTGGTTTTATTGAGTGCCTAAACAGGGAGTGTTTTCAGAAGACGTTTAGTCAAGAACTGGAACACGGTAGGCACTGTTTTTTCTTTTTTCTATCAGTGTTGCTGGTCAAGAAGATGAGGAATTCAAATCTCGAAATTCCGATTACACGCCGGCGCGCGCCGGAACCAAAAGTGTTCGTGCTGCTATTTCTGGGCGGATGCCTGAGTGTGTGACAACGGGTCGATATAGCTCGCGTCCGGCGGAGGTCCCCCGGGAGGGGAGCGCGAGCTGAGAGGCTCCGTCCTGTCCTCGACGGTTCCTGAGCGGCAGGTATCGGGGCACCCGCGCTGGGGCCTGTGGGGCGGGTTGTTGTCTAGTCAGCGGATCGGACAGTGCGCCCGGCTCAAGAACCAGACCCCTGACCACGGTGCCGGGGGAGGCGAGAGCCGGCGGGCTAGCAAGCGGCGTGCGCGCGGGACTGAGGAGGAAGGGGCGAGGCGTCCAGCGCGGGCGGCCGAGCCCGGGGAACCTGGCGCCCCGGGCGGCGCTGGGTGGATGAGTTAGGGGGCTGTCAGACGGCCCTCCCCAAGGCCGAGAGACTCGCAAGAGTCTGGTAACTCATCACACACCAGAGCCGAGTTTTAAAAACCCGAGGCTGGCGCCGCCAGAGCCCGCGTTTTCCGGTTGTCACCGCTCGCAGCTTCTCGGGGTCGCCGGGGCCGAGCGCAGTCACTTAATCACCGCACCCTCCGTCCGGGGCATCTCCAGGCACCAGGCTGCCTCGTTTAGGACACAGGTTTACTCGGTATTCATGACATAGTTGTGAGGATGTTTATATATAGGCTTTAGCGCCGCGCCTGCTAACGCGGTGGCGACCCGCCAAGTGATTGACAGCCGTGTGTCCTTCTCTCCTTCCTGTTTCTAATAGTAACTCTTCGGGCTTAGCCCTGAGCCCGCTCCCGCTCCCGGGGTATGTGCCGCTAGCGGTGTTGTCCACGGACCCTGCCCCACCTTCACTGAGAATGGGGGCGTCCCCACCGCTCCAGGGGACCTCGCAGGTTAGCACGGGTGCAGCGGGGAGGACCAGGCCCTGACGTCACGGAGACCCGAGCTGGATGGAATCCAGACAGCTTCCCCCTTTATTTGCTGTGCGATTTGGGGGCAGGTTGTCCGCTTTTGCTGCCCGTATATTGTAAGGTTGCAAAAATCAGGATTGGGCCGGAGTTAACACAGCTCAGCTTAAAATCATATCCCCCAGTTGCATCCTGTTATTGCAGTCTCAGGGTTGAGAACAGAGTGAAAACTCCCAGGGTGCCGTGACCCAGGTGCAGGCTGATAATCTTGTGTAACAGGACAGCCTGTATAGCAAAATTGCAACAGGAGACATGGTCCCGATGTCTCCAGAAACTAACCCAGAGATAACCACCAGCCGCATTCTGGTATCGTAACCCCAGGGTAACCAGAAATATGCAGAGTGCCGTTAATCTTAGGTAAAGGTCACCGGGTTCTCAGAAAAAAAAACCACTAATGTGCTGATCTGGTAGAAGTCTTTGTGTCCAGGCTACTATAAAAATACCCTGTAACTTGGTTCGGGGCTCTCAGCCTCTGCTCTGCTTTCAGAGTATGTTGTGAGCCCCAGCATGCTGGTGAATAAACCCTTTGCTGTTTGCATGAGAACGTCTCTTGGAGGCTTCCTTTGAGCGGCGAGCGTTTCGACCCTAACAATATAACAGCATCATTATGAGTAAAGGTTTGAAACAGAAGGTAGGCCTTTCTTTCTCGGTCAAAATTAAGTTCAGGTAATACTAACTGGGGCCAAGGACAACGGTCACTCTCATTTCAACATAAAACATATAGTCTGTTTGGGGGAAGGGCTGTAAGCTTTTATCTTTGATGTCCCGTCAGACATGCTAATTGGCTGATGAACAACAGAGTCGGGCAGGCAAAACTGTTGAATTCAGTGATCTTACCCCAACCAAATGCTAGACTGGAACGCCATGGTATTTATATGTGCTTCATAATCACCGTGACATCTTCAAGGTAGATTATTTCTTCCGATAAGTATTAGTGATTTTTATGGAATAACATACAGAAGAGTGTTCTTACAGCAACAGGTGTACACTGTTTTCTCCTTTTCTATGAACATTCTTTTCTCACCCTCAATAATGAATTCTCTGCTTGAGCTTCTTCTCTACCCATTCATTCCCTAAGTTACCCGGAATGATATCATCTGTGACCTATCACTTTCTAAATTCAGTACTTTCTCATTTTTATTCACTCTGACTGTGTATACTACCAGTGCTGATTTCCTGCTTTTTAAAAACTCTGTTGTCTTACATTAATCCACTGTGCTTCTGTTTTTTCTTGCCAACTTGCCTCTCTTTCTCATTTTCCTTTATTTATTTATGTATTTTTTAGATGGAAAGTCAAAGGATCAAGATTTGCCCAAGACAGTAATTAAGGTATATGAGCAAGGATAGACAGATAGACATAACTAAAAATAATAGAGATTCCAGGAACTAAAAGACCTATGTATGTCAATACCTGATTTATGAGAAAAAAAATTAAGGCATTATAAAGTACTATGTAAAGGAAGATATTTTAAATATCTAGTGTTGAGATAAAATATTCACATGGCAAAAAGTAAAATCTTGACTTCTATCCCACACCACGTAAAATCAATATTCCATTAGTTATATATCACATATAAAAGGTTAAAAAAATCCATATATAAAACCCTAATATGAAAATAGACCAAACGGCAGAACAATCGAACAAGCAGTCGCTATGACATGCACTGACCACTAGGAGGTGTGTGGGGAACATGATGGGTGTCCACAGCAGACAGCAGAGCTCATAACATGGTGAGCATTGTCCGTGGTGAGATGGTGGAGCAGGTGAGCGGGGGTGCCAGACCTGGGCAGGATGTCAGTAACTGTCTTTGGGGTGAGCCTCAGGTGGTAACTGAAAATTCTTTGCTTCCGCGCACTGCGGTCCCTCCAGGCTCTCGCATCCACTGCTGGTACCGGCCCTACTTGCACCCGCTGCCAGCACCCTGCACCAGCCTCCATCATTCCGCTCGGTCAGCAGCGGCTGCTGGCCCCAATCACCCCTCAGGGCTTCTTTACCTCCCCCTGCTCCTGAGGGGTGATCAGGGCCAGCAGCTGCTGCTTGCACTCCTTGCTGGTGTCACCAGATACAATTGCCCTGAGCAATCAGCGACCTCAGCACATGGGAGCGGTGGTGGCGGGACCTGGGCTACTAGCAGACAAGAGTAGTGGGGGCCGCGGTAGGAAGGATTGGACAGGGGTAAGGAGGATGGGTCGAAACCCACACCTCTGCCCATTGCTGCCTCACCTTGGTTGTGCTTCCACAGTTCCTTTCAATGTGCACGAATTCATGCACTGAGCCCGTAGTTTTTAGATAATAGTAGATAATCTATTCAATGCAGAAACGTAACTCTTAGGTGTAACATAAAATCATCGTAAAAGAAAATATTGATAAGTGTACAGTTAAAATTAAGAACTGGTGCTTACCAAAAGATAACATAAGGAGAAAAGACAAACTTTATATTGGGAGAAGATATTTGCCACATATACAGTCAATAAAGGGCTTGTGTCTAGAAAGTAAAATGAACTTATAAATCAATAAGTAAAAGGACAAAGTTTCACAAAGGAGGATATCCAAATGGCCAAAACAAATGTGGAAAGAGTTCAGCCTCATTAATCAGAGAAAGAAATGTAAATTAAAACCACATTGAGATACCAACACATAGTTGACAGAATGAGTAAAATTTAAAAAGGAGAAAAAGCAGGAATCAGCAAGGATGTGGAACAACTAGAACTTTCACACACTGCTAATGGAATATAAATTGGTACCATTAATTTGGAAACTGAAATATGAGCCTGTGTATCAAACAAAATACATAATAAGATTGTTCATAGCTGCATAATAATAATGCATAGCAATAAAAAACCAAAATCACCCAAACATCCAATATCAGCAGAATCAAAAAATAAATTTATATAATGGAATTCTTTACAACAATGAAAATAAAAGAACTATAGCTATATGCAATAACATAGATGAATTTCACAAGTGTAATAGGGAGTGAGAAAGTCAAATACAGAATAATATATAAATTCCATTTATAGAAATATCAAAAAATAAACTGTATTTAGGGATTCATGTTAAAATTATGAAGGAAAATAGCAGTTACTAATCTATGTCACAATCATATCTTTTGGGAGAGGTAGGAGATAGGCATTCATGAAGGGTTATATGGGAATTGAACTAGATCAGGCCAAATCTGGTCTTGCTTCTGTTTTTGTCAATAAAATCCCTTATTGAAACAATCCATATCCTTTTGTTTACTATTGTCTGTCACTGCTTTTGCTATAGCAGAATTAAGCAGTAGTGACAGAATTCATATACCTGCAAAACCTAAAACATTTACATCTGGCTGTTTACAGAAAAAGTGTGCCAGCATTTGCTCTGGGTGATGGTTACATGAGTGTGCTTTGTGATTATTCATTGAGACTTATAGTTTTGACATACACTTTTTTGTTTGTATTTTATATATCACAATATTTTAAGAATTAAAAAGCAGTGGAATACAGTAAGTATTCTAATGCAAACATTTTCAGATCACTATGGAAGCACAACAAAGGCTCAGCAGGCTTAAAGTGTAAAAGAATGAGGGGGCCTGGCCCAGGCTGCTCACTGCTTGAGCATTGACCTATGATCCAGAAAGTCTTTTTTTGATTCCCAGTCAGAGCTTGATCCTCAGTAGAGGGTGTGCAGGATGATCCATTATTCTCTCTCATAATTGATGTTTCTATCTCTCTTCCTTCTTCTCAACTAAAAAAAGAAACTGTGTTTCTTTAAAAAAAAAAAAAAAAAAAAGCATGAGGAGTCCCAGAGGAAGTGATTGTGAAGCTGAGTCTGGAAGCATGAATAGCATCGTCCCAGCTGTCTGAACTAGGGGAGGACATTAGCAGCACAGGTATCAACATGTATGCCCACAAGAGGTGTGAGAGAAGAGAGCATATTTTGGAGAACAGATATGGTTCAGTACGGTGGCACAGGAAGAATGCTAGGAAATGAGGCTGAAGAGGCAGCTGGGACCTTGACAACAAGTGATAGGGGAAGTCATATTTACAGGTTTGGAGCTGACTTTGTGGAGGTGGTGAGGATTAAAAGGCATCAAGCAGAGATTGGAAAAACTCAAGCTTGCATTTTATTAAGATGATTTTGACAACAGTATGGAGAATGGGTAGGAAGAGGATAGCACTGGAAGGGGCAGAAGCAACTACAAGACTTGTGTTTCCTAGAAAGAAGCAGTTTTAATAGGCCCTTATTCAATGTAGCACATGCCAAGGCCATTTAAAAGCCATGTTTGCATTCTGCTATGACGGTGATCACTGCTGCTGTACTGAACTGTTTATCTCAATATTCCCTCACGTCTTGCTCAGTTTGGATTTTAACTTATTCAGCAGAGAATCTTTACCTTGCTTGATCTTGATCTTGCGTTATTTGATGCATGATCTTGACTTCTCAAATATGATTTTTACACTTCTCAACACTTAAATACATTAGGGTATGTAAAAAGCCTAGAACAGCTGAAACCAGTTTGGCTCAGTAGATAGAGCTTCAGTCTGTGGACTGAAAGGTCCCAGATTCGATTCCTGTCAGGGGTATATACCTTGGTTGTGGGCACATCCCCAGCAGGGGGCGTGCAGGAGGTGGCTGATCGTTGTCTCTCTCTCATCGATGTTTCTGACTCTCTATCCCTCTCCCATCCTCTCTATAAAAAAAAAATCAATAAAATATATTTTAAAAAAATATTTAAAAAAAAGCTTAGAACAACATTTGGTACATAATAAGTTTTTTTTACAGTATTGTAATTTTGCTGACCTGATATTAAACATCAAACTAGATATTGAGCCTTTTGCTGCACGGGATGATACCCAACCAACTGAGTCACATTGGTCAGGGTTCTGAATAATAACAGTTTTGATTCTTCCTTTCCAGGCCTTGTATCTTTTAATTCTTTTTCTTGCCTTTAACTGGCTAGAACCTTCAGTACAATGCTGTATAGAAATGTCTTGTTCCTGATTGTGAAAAAGAAGGTTTTACCATTCAGTAAGTATATAGACTTTTTGTAGATAGTACTCTATATTGACTGATGGTATCCTGAGGTGCCCTTTGATTGCCTGACAATGAAACAGTTGGGACTAGGGATACTTCCACTCCCCAGTTCAGCTGGAGGAGTAAGCCTGAGCCTGACTTTTCCAGGACTGGATACTCTTCTTCTTCCTCAAGGTGCCTGAATCGAATTTCCCTAAGATTATTAGTGAACATGAAAACATATGATCCTAAAAGACTTGATCATGGTGGCATTTTTCACAATAGCCAAAAAGGGGAAACAACCTAAATGTCTCTCACCTAGTAAATGGATAAACAAAATATGGTAATAGTCATACAATGGAATACCATTTGTCAGTAAAAAAGAATGAATTACTGACACATGCTATAACATGGGTGACTACAAAACCATTACTAAGTGAAAAAAAAGCCAGCCACAAAAGAACACATTGTATTATTCTATATATGTTAAATGTCCAAAAAAGGCAAATAGGTTAGTGTTATATAGGGTTGGGAATGGGAATGGAAAATGGCTGTAAATGAACATGAGGTTTCTTTTTAGGTGATGGAAATGTTCTAAAATTAGGTTGTGGAGGGGTGTTTGTACAACTATAAGTTATAGTAAAGTTCATTTATACACTTAAAATAGATTAATGTTATGGTATGTAAATTATATCTTAATAATGCTGTTTAAAAAATGATCAATAAAAGCAGCTGAAGATTCATGGTAATTATCTGACTGACTGGTTTCTAAACCTAGCCGTCTTGGTGTCTAGGTCTTGACTGATTATTCCCTGCATAGAGGCTGCTCTGATGCTTGCATGGATGTTAGGATAGCAAAGGGCAGGAGATCATGGCAAACAAATTACTGAACTGCTGCCATCTATTCAATTGCTTGCTAACTATACTTTCTACACTAAAGACCATTCCTATTCTATAATAATAAAAGTGTAATATGCTAATTAGACCAGACAGCCAAATGACCTTCTGGACATCCTTCCAGATGAAGCCACAGTGGCAGTGGGGAGAGGCAGAAGTGGTTAGGGGCAATCAGGCAGGCAGCAGACAGAGTGTTTAGGGGTGATCAGGCAGGCAGGCAGGTGAGCAGTTAGGAGCCAGCGGCCCCAGATTGCAAGAGGGATGTCCAAATGCCAGTTAGGCCCTATCCTGTAGGAATCCCTGTGAGATAGGGCCTAAACCAAGGGGTCCTGGATTGTGAGAGGATGTAGGCCAGGCTGAGGAGCCCCCTACCCCTGTGCATGAATTTCATGCACCAGGCCTCTAGTAAATAATTATAAGCTTTATATTCAGGCTATAGAGTATACATCTCCCTGTCCCCATTGTAGAACCACACCTCCATCCAACAGTGCTCTGGCCCCTGCTTATCTCTGCATTGGATTATGAGAAAAAGGAGGAATTGGACCTTGTCTTGCTGAAATGTTCCAAGTTTCTCCCTAAAACAAGACAAAGCAAAAACCCCTGTTATGTATATGCATATCAGATATCACTATAGTGTTTGCCTTCCCCTATTTCTTTAAATGGATTTTTTTTTTAAGAGGAGATGAGAGGGAGAAAGAAAAATATCTATGTGAGAGCAAAACATGAATCAGCTGCCTTCTGCATGTTCCCTACCTAGGATTGAGCCCGCAACCTTTTGGTGCATGGGATGACAACCAACTGAGCCATACTGTCCAGGGCTCACCTACTTCTAATCCTAGTCTGCTAATAACATTGTTGTTATGGTGGACATGGAATGATTGAACTTTCCCCCATCTATTGAGGTGATTATCTTATATTTCTCCTTTAAGATGTTAACGTGGTGAGTTACACAGACTAATTTTAGATTAGCTTTCTAATCCAATCCTCTATTCATGAGACAAACCCAGCTTGGTCAGTGTAGCAGACACTGTTGGTGCCCCACCCAGATCTCCTGGGGTCCTTTTTACCAGTTTGGTATACCCACCTCCCAGCTGTTGCTAGTGATGTTGCTAACAGGTCATACCCTCATGGTTCTTGGGAGACTTGCCCTTCTTCAATTGAAATTGTTTCACTAGAAGATACTTAGATGATTCTGTGGTGATCCTAGAAATATCTGTGGTTAAGACATCTTATGGGATCTCTAGAAAGCATCAGAAGGAGAGTTGCAGTGGAGATGCCAACCAGCCACACTCATGGGTTACTGCAATGCTGATTAATGGGCTCATGAATTGAGGAGCCATGATGGCAGAGATAAAGGCTATATATGGGCACGAAAGCATGGCATCCCTCACCAAAGCTGACCTTGCTACCACTGCCACCATACCTCCCAACAACAGAGTCTGATACTAAGCCTTTGATCATGCATGAATCCTTGAGGAGATCAACCAGCCACTTAGTGGCACTTGATAACATAAGACTCCTTGCACGCTGCAAAGGACAGCAGTTCATTTTGAATAAGATTGACATATTTTCTAAGTGTGAATTTACCTTTCATATCTGCTTTGAAAGTGGTCAGCACCTCTACTCAGGGGCTCACAGAGCATTCGATGCACTGACGTGGGATCTTCCACGGACTGTCACTTCAGATTAAGGGACTGAATTTATGAAAAAAGATTCAGTCGTGCGCACATGCCTGTGTGATTCACTGGTGCTGCTACATTCCACATCATTCATATGCTGCTAGCCCGATAGGGCAATGGAATGGCCTCTCCGAAACACAGCTGAAGCAACAGCTTGGAGATGATAGTGCTCCATCCTATCTGGAAGGATAGTGCTCCTGTAAACATGGAGCACTATCCTTCCAGATACAGTGTGTAGATCAAAGCAGAGGTTAGCAAACTATGGTTGAGAGGCCACACGTGGCTTGCTGCTATTTTGCAAACCTCTTGTTGGAACATAACCACACTCATCATCTACAAATTTGTAGATGGCTCCTTTCAAATTGTGATCAACCAGAATCCTGGAGAAGTTGTAAAAGAATGGAGTGAACCTCATGTGCAAAGCAAGTGGACCTGAGTGGTACAAGGGGTGGAGCAGAGCAGACAGTGTTGGTGCTCTGTTTAGATCTCCTGGGTCTCATTATATTGATTCTGTGTGCCCACTCTTCTCCAGGTGCCTCACGTGATGCTACTAATGGCTCACACCTGCAACATTTCTGGAGGCTTGCCCTAAGTAGATTGGAGCAACATCACCAGGCGGTGTCTAGAAGTTATGCACCACGCATCCCTGTAACAGTAAACAGTGCCTGATATGGGGGTACAAAAGCCTCACATCCTTGTCGCAATGTGCAAAGACTGTGGTGTGTTAGATGCATTAGAGCTCCTGGATATTTCAGGCTGAGGCTACACCAAGCATGTCAAACTTGTGGCCCGCAGAACGAATATTTTGGGGGGCCCTCACCCCCCAATGTAAAGTATGTAAGAAACATTTTAATAAAAATTTCATAATTTAATTTTTACAATATTCTGTTATACATACTTATTAATAATGAACTACAATGTTCGCTAATGACTGATTACTATAATTGTGTTGCATTTATTTCCCTTATGCACCTTACGTGCAGGTGCACCATTTCTCTCCACTAATTCTAGCAGCGAATGTTTTAGCAGTCGGTTGCCGCATCTTTAGTCTTGGACTGACTTGTTCGGTGTGTGCAACAGGAAATATTTCACTTTCGGAGAACAAGAAAAATAGGTCTATTTGTGTTATGCTTATTAATTTGTGCAGTTATTCAGTGTCTGGTAAGTTAATGTTCAAGAAAAAATATTAATTTTCATTAAAATGTTCTATTATTTTGTGTTAATGAATACTCATTTCTTTCAGCCCTTTGTATTCAGCATGTCTCTATTGAAATAAACTACGTTTCTATGAAAATTGAAGCTTTTGTTTTTTTTGTGGCCCACATACACTTAAACCTTGTTTATTTGGCCCGTGTTAGCCTTTGAGTTTGACAAGCTTGGGCTATACCAAGCTGAAACTACATTCTTGCTTTGCTTTTTCCCTTGGCCTCTGTGGTTTCCCCTCATTTCCTTAAAATTTCTTTTCTTTTTTTTTTTTTTTTTTTTTGGTAAGTATAGTTATGAGGATGGACTGTAAAAGATGCTATTGATATGCTGATTGGTCTAAAATATGCAGCCCATGATTGTGTTTGACCCAAGATATCTCATGTAATATGTTATTTCTCCCTTTAAAAACTTGATTATATCTTTTCTGCCTTTGTAAAGTTTATTCTATTTCCCCCCCTAATGTCTAAAGATGGAATGCTTAGTTTATTGATATTGAGCCTCTTTTGTGCTTACTTAGGAATATATAATTTTCCTCAAAATAAGACTTCAGCAGTATCTCACAAGTACTGAATATGACTCTATCATGCAGCTCTAAGAAGTTTCTGATTTTCATTATGACATTTTTTAACCCACAAATAAAATTTCCAAAT
>PVJN01043387.1:0-17820 GCA_004026805.1 Lasiurus borealis | reverse complement strand
GGAGGAAGGAAGAAAAGAAGGAAGGAAGGAAGGAAGGAAGGAAGGAAGGAAGGAAGGAAGGAAGGAAGGAAAGAAGGAAAGAAGGGAAGGGAAGCGAAGGGAAGGGAAGGAGAGAAGGAAGAAAGGAAGAAAAAGAAAGAAAGGAAGGAAGGAAACTAAGAAAGGGAGAGACAAAAGGAGGAAGAAAGGGAGGAAGGAAGGAAACCCATTTTTGTACTGAATTGAGTATTTCCTCTTTTAAAATTAAAAATTTTAGTTAATCTGTGTTATGATTAAGAGTGGAACTGATAAAATTCACATATCTATAAGAAAATAAACCTTGATTTCAATATTAACACATGTTCTAAGGGAGAATAGAGGTAAGAAGACCGTGGTTCAAGTAAAGATGTTTATAGTGTTAACAATGGAGAAAGAAATATGATGCTATTGAATTAATGTGTTTGCTGGTCCTCTATGGAGCTGACATATCCACTTTGTGGATTTAGCAAAGTACTGCATTGGGTGCTGAGGACATTACTTACTAATCTATAAATCTAATGAAGAGCATCGTATCAGTGACCACAAAGTTTTAGATATTGTATTTCTTTAATGTGGGTCGTTTTCACAGTGTATCTGCTCCTTGTATTTATTTATCTTTTTCTTTATTTATTTCCTCTGACAGAGTTGATTTGCAGTATTTTTCTTGTCACTAAATTAAATCTTCCTATCTGAGAAAGAATCAGCAAGAAAAGTTACAGCTAATGAATAGCTAATGCTGTTTACCACATAATTATCTTGCCTAAAATAACAGGAATTAGATACAGCAGTTGATAAGATAATTTAGTGGATATTATATCCTCTTTTAAGTGTTTTACCTTAAATCATGCAAAATACATTTTGACAGGAACTTTAAGTGTCTATTTATCTTTAAAAGGACTTCTTTTAAAAGTTTATGTTTCCTAAAGCGTTCCACTCATGTTATTTTCTACATTTTTTTTTCTATTGCAGCTCTTTTTTTTTTCCAATTATCTGGACAAAGCATAAGGCCGTACTAAATTTAATTTTGTGAAAATTACTAGTTTCAGAAGAATGCAGTCACCTATAAATAAGGGATGTCAACAGAAATATCCCATGGCTTATTAAATCCCTTGACATTGATGAGTCATTTGCATACACAGACAAGATGAAATAGTCACTTAACAGTAATGATAGCCAATAACACCAATGATGGGAGTCTGAATTCAGAAAGCCCTTCATATGTGGGAGGCACTACATTGATTAACACAATTATCTGCTAATGAAGTGGATTGGAAAAAAGGTGAATTATTGTAGTCCATGTCACTTCTATTATTTGAGGTTCTATAGGTCAAGCAGATCAAGTCACATATCTGGCACCGATTTTAACTTTGAGCAACTCTATCACACCCTAAAGAATGTCTAGGTCAGAGGTATGAGGTAATTCAATAATCCCTTTCTAGTCAAAGAGAAGCACCCATAGTTTCTTCCAGCTCCAACCTTTGCTTTTCTATTCATGCTTGCATCAGTGTTATTTTTGACTTGACCATGAAAAAATTTATATTGTGATCATCAAGCGTTGAAAAGTTAGCTTCTGCCAAAACCAGTTTGGCTCAGTGGATAGAGCTTCGGCCTGCGGACTGGAAGGTCCTGGATGCGATTCCAGTCAAGGGCGCATACCTTGGTTGGGGGCACATCCCCACTGGGAGTTGTGCAAAAGGCGGCTGATCGATGTCTCTCTCTCATCATGTTTGTGACTCTCCATCTCTCTCCTTTCCTCTCTGTGAAAAATCTATAAAAAAATAAAATAAAAATAATTTCTTAAAAAAGAAAAGTTAGCTTCTGATTCTAGCTCCAGGTTTTACTGATTCCTCACTTATACAAAGGTATGCACAGTCAAACCTAGTTACCATGTGGAGATTTGCTCTGAACACCTTATGGTGCTCACCCAGTAAGCACTCATTTCTCTTGCTCCCAGCAGTAAAGATTTTGTTCATTCCTTATGCTAATTCAAATATTGATATTTTTCAGGACTGTTCTATTTTCAGTCAGGGACAATAGACACAAGTAGAGAAAGCACATCAGCAAATCATATGCATCCAAATGAAGTATTGGTATTTCAAAGACATAATAGTTCTGAGTTCCAAAGAGATCAATTCGGAAAAAGCCTCAAAGTATTGATTTGTTCAAAACTTCAAGGATTCTTATGTTCTTTTTTCTATTTCAGAAAACAAAGTGTCATTTATTACAAAGACTATACTATCAATCTAATAAAAGTCCATTAGAGTGGTACATGTATTTATTAAATGTTAGAAGTATGTTTTGATTATTTTGCTCTCCCACCTCCAACTGTAAAATATATGATAAGTGCTTAGTTAGGATGAAAGCGGTATCAGAAAAATGTGGTCTCATTAAAGGCATGGTATTACATCAGAAAGCACGAAGTCCATGGGAAGATTTGATCAAGGAATCCCTTGAAAAGAGCCATTTCCTGAAAGTAAGGGATGGCTACACAAGTTTAGGAATAGGTGTGACCAGAAAAATATAAAAATTGCGAGACTGGTTTGGCTCAATGGATAGAGCGTCGGCCTGCGGATTGAAAGGTCCCGGGTTTGATTCCGGTCAGGAGCATGTACCTTGCTTGCGGGCACATCTCCAGTGTGCAGGAGGCGGCTGATCTATGTCTCTCTCTCATTGATTTTTCTGACTTTCTATTCTTCTCTGTGAAAAATCAATAAAATATATTTAAAAAATAAACAAATAAAAATAAAAATTCCTGGGAGAAAGGAGACAATACATTTACATAACTTTTATTACAGTCTACCATTATAAGAATCTTATTTTATGTATTGTTGATAATTTCTTATTGTGTCTGTTACAAATTAATCATGAATATGTATGTATGTACGTATGTCTGGGGAAAATATTTAAGGTTCAGTACTATCTGTGGTTTCAGGCACCTGCTGGGGGTCTTGGGTTGTACCCCCTGTGGATAAGGTGGCACTACTGTATTTATTTCCATGAACTTCAGAATTATGCTTTCCTCCCCTTTCATCAAACCTGTGAATACAATTTTCTTTCACCGTTAACAGCTGATCTTCCCCAAGGGCTGCAGGAGAGGATTTCATCGCTGATTTTAATCCAGAAGATGCTTTGAAGTGAAACCCTCCCGGAGATCTCTCCGAGTCTATTGTTCAGTCTGCAGTGCAAAGTGTCACATCAGCGGGTTTCGCTATGTCTTTCACATGGGAGGACAGAGAGTAGTTTGATGCTTAACCTTTTCATAGAATGGGAAGTCTGCAGGCCTGAGGACTTCTTAAGCTCTCCAAATTAAAAAAAAAAAAAGTCTATCATAGTTTAGTTTTTCATCATTTTTGAATGCATACCTACATATACACATACCTACAAGTCCTATATATAGTCCTATGAAGGCAAATGTTACCATGGAGATAATGGTATCCTTTGATATTTGAGGAGACTGGCCATTTGCGTTACTCACCGCAATGCTATTTTAGTTAATATGATGAGGGCAAATTACTGAAAGGCTCCAGTGAAATTTATCTTAAACTTAATTTCTATATAAGACAAACTTCAGAACATGTGTAAGTATGTTACTTAACAGTAAATGTTTACAGAATTAAATGCAAGCATTAAAATAAATAAATATCTAATTTATATTATTGATAATGCTGATCTATTTGATCTTGACTTTCAATACATTATAAGGTGTGTACAATTTTTGTCTACTTTATCTTGCCTTCGGTCATCTACTTTCAGATTCCCCACGTATCTAAAATCCTCAGTATCATTTGCATTCACTTCTATGAAAGGAAGTAAAATATACAGTGAAATAATTCAAATTAAGGTGTAATAAAAATGAATTTTATGAGCAGAGGCATTTGTATTTTAAAAAGAGATTCCTTATGGAAGTGCTATTAATCTGAAGGAAGAACCATAATGGAAGTATGTCAAATTCTGTGGCATCTTTTTAATTAAAAAATACAGATATGATTGATATATAACCTTATATTAGTTTCAGGTGTACGACAGTCATTTGCTACTTCAAAAATGATAACTATGATATGTCTCCTTAACATTCATCACTACACATAGTTACATTTTTTTTCTTGTGATGGCCCCTTTAAGATCTACTCTCTTAGCAACTTTCAAATATACAATACAGTATTTTAAATACAGTCACCATGCTGTACATTACATCCCCACAACATATATTAATAACTAGAGTTTATACCATTTGTCCTCCATAACCTGTGTGCCCACCCTTCAACTTTGACAGCCACCAATCCAAGTATCCATGCATTCATTTTTTATTTTTTAAAAGATTCTACATATCAGTGAGATCATAGGGCATTTGTCTTTCTCTCTGACTTAATTCACTTAGTAAAATGCCCTCAAGGCTCATCTATGTTGTCACAAGTGTATGGCGCCTTTTGATTGGAGATATTTTATAGGATGGTGTGAACTTGATTGCAATAAGAAACTGCCATTCGTCAAAGACAATGCTAGCATTGTAAATGATGCTTTGTTGGTATAAAAGCAAATGATTCCAAAAGGAAGTAACTTGATATGTGTGTTGTGTTAATAAGAAACGGGACTCCATGTAAACATGGAATCACCTAATTGAATCAGGCCCCAACAGGTTTTCTGGTTTTACTTCTGTAGATGCATCATGGACTATGTGCCTGACACTGGGCAACTCACAGGAAGTATCTGAGGTTGGGTTCTTACTTCTCTGTAATTTACCAAATCCAATAGCCATTCCTCTGTTCTCACACTCTTTGCTCTCTCTGCATTTTGCTTTTTTGATCAGTTCCTTTTTCTTGAAACTATTTTTTTTTTCTGTTTATAGACTCTCTCCTATTTCTCTTTTGATTTCTAATGTGTTTTCTCATATCATGGTATATTTCTTAAATTTAGGTATTCTTTAAAGTTTATTTTTTCCCCTCAGTTCTCTTCTCTAACTAAAAGCTATCTCTAGACCATCATGATTTACTTATTTTTTTAAAACATATTTTATTGATTTTTTTACAGAGAGGAAGTGAGAGGGACAGAAAGTCAGAGACATCGATGGGAGAGAGACATTGATGAGCCACCTCCTTCATGCCCCACACTGGAGATGTGCCCGCAAGCAAGGTACATGCCCTTGACAGGAACCGAACCTGGTACCTTTCAGTCCGCAGGCCGACGCTCTATCCACTGAGCCAAACCGGTTTCAGCAATTTATTTATTTTTTGTATCATGAACCTTTTCTGCAGGATGTATAGCCTATGAAACCTTTCTGACAATGATTTTCAATCTAGAAACAAAATACAATGAATCATAAAAGAAATCATTCAACTAGCGTTCCAAAAATATTTTAACATATTTTATTGAGTTAAATTAAAAGATCTACAGACAGGTGTAATAAATCCTAAAATTTTAAAATAGGAATAGGCACTAATAATTCAAAATTTCTGTAGAAAGTATAATGTAACCCTGGCCGGTTTGCCTCAGTGGATAGAGCATTGACCTGTGAACTGAAGGGTCCCAGGTTTCATTCCAGTCAGGGGCACAGGCCCCAGTTGTGGGCTTGATCCCCAGTGGAAATAGTGCGGGGCGGGGGAGGGTTTGAAGGAAGCGACCAGTTGGTGGTTCTCTCTCATCATTGATGTTTCTCTCTCTCCCTCTTCCTTCCTCTCTAAAATCAATAAAAATTTATTTGTTTTTTAAAAAAGAAAGTTTAATGAAATAATAATAATTTATTTTGATGACAAAGTTAAGACAATAAATACTGCTATATCTATTGTTGGCATTAATAAGTTGAAGGAAATAGTGTTTTTAAGAGGGTAGTGAAAGTAATGGTTAAACTTTCCCTTTAAGATCAGAGGCCCCTAACTTTTGTCTATGCGTCCCTCAGTTTAAGACCACCTGTTTCAGATCACCTCTTTATCTCATCCCCTATTTATCCACAGTTATTATCATAATGCTTTGTAATAAATAACTTATTGTCTTTCTCACTGATGATATTGGGAACTATAAAATATATATATATTTTTTATTGATTTCAGAGAGGAAGGGAGAGGGAGAGAGAAACATCAATGATGAGAAAGAATCATTGATCAGCTACTTCCTGCATATCTTCTACCAGGGATAGAGCCCACAACCCAGGCATGTGCCCTGACCAGGAATTGAACCATGACCTCCTGGTTCATGGGTTGATGCTCAACTACTGAACAGCCCCAGCTGGGCAAGATTGGGAACTTTTTGAGGGCAACAAGCTTTCTGCATTTGACATATTTGTCAGTTTCTAACCCAGAAACAATTCTGAACAAGTACAAGAAATCTTTATTTCCTCTCTCAGCAACACATTGGCACCAAGAGTATTGCTTAGGTTCTCTCCCCGGTCCAACCTCAACTAAATAAGTAAGCCTATTTGTATGTAATAAATCGAATTAGAAAATAAATGAAATGTTCTTACTCCAAGAGAGGGGATTAAAAGACAAAGAGATTGTCTTTGCTTAGCTCTCCTTTATTACACAGAAAATATAACATATCAAACACATTAGAGTGAGCAATTGTGGGATACAAATGGCAAAGGAACATTAGATAAAGCAAATTTGTCTCCAAGTCCTTTCAACTTAAGGAAGAAAAACAGGAAAATGACACAGCTCTAACATTTCTGATAAACATACCTCTTAACGAAATCAAGTTATCAAATGCTTAGAAGTGAGCTACCTCAATTTGTTGCTATATAGTATTGAGAAATCTCTCAATACTTAACTCACCAAAGAAATGATGTGTCTTGTGATATTCAAAGCTATTTATACAAAAACAACTTTTAAATCAATTACCAAAAGCTTAAAGAACCACCTAGTGATTATGAAAGACCAAACATCAAATAAGGCTTAAGATTGTAAACTCAAGATTGCAGCTGGTATTTGAAGTAAAGTTGACTTCCTTTCCCTATTTGTTTTCCTTAAAATTTATAGCTGATTATAAACAGTGTGTCTTATTCAGAAATATCAGCCAACTTAGAATTACAGTCTTTGCTGCTGGGCTTGTTTACAAATAAAATAAAACCAAGGAGAGAAACAGAGACATGACTAGGAAAGATAGTAGAATGTGGAAAAGGCAGAAAACTTTATTAAAACACCTGCCTTAAGAATTAGAAAAAGGTGCTGAGACCGGTTTGGCTCAGTGGATAGAGTGTTGGCCTGCAGACTGAAAGGTCTCGGGTTTGATTCCGGTCAGGGGCATGTATTTTGCTTGCGGACACATCTCCAGTGTGGGGTGTGCAGGAGGCGGCTGATCGATGTCTCTCTCTCATCGATGTTTCTGACTTTCTATCCCTCTCCCTTCCTCTCTGTGAAAAAATCAATAAAATATATTTTAAAAAAAAGAATTAGAAAAAGGTTTATAATTAATAATCGAACAGATGACTGCCAAAACAGAAATTAAATTTCATTTGTGAACATGAATAATGAGGGAACATACAAATATATTAGATTTGAGTTTTTATGACAATGAAAATGAACAATCACCTATAGTCAATATTCAGAATTATGCTACATTTTTGATTGTAGAAACAGAAACATTGGGATTACAAACACTCTAATACTAGATTCCAATCATGACATGAGCTGGATACAATATCCATTTCATCATCGCTGGAGTCAGATTATTTTCAGTTTTGCCTATTTAATTATATGTACCAGGAAAAAAGTAAATGTCTTTTTAAAAAATAAAATATTAAAAAGGCTTATTAAAATATTTTTTATCAGCAGTATAAATGTTCAGCACAATGTATTCAAATTAGTTGTTGAAATGATCTAGTCCTTTGGAGAAACCTGACAATAAGAAAAACGTTTGTGAAATCGTTTTTTAAATTATATTATAATGATGTAGTGCTTTAGTACAATTTAATTTTTTCAGGAGTTAAAAAATTATTTTATGTTTATAGTCTGGGTATTAAATTACATATCAAATAATATGTTGACTATTTTATTTCTATAGCAAAATTGTAAAGACTTTATTTTTTACCTGTATGTAGTGTGTGAGGGTTTATTTTTTAAAAATAGATGTGCCAAGACCAGTTTGGCTCAGTGGATAGAGCATCGGCTTGCGGATTGAAAGGTCCCGGGTTCAATTCTGGTCGGGGGCATGTACCTTGCTTGCAGTGGGGTGTGCAGGAGGCAGCTGATCAATGTCTCTCTCTCTCTCATCGATGTTTCTGACTTTCTATCTCTCTCCCTTCTTCTCTGTAAAAAATCAATAAAATATATTTTTTAAAAAATCTTTAAAAATAGATGTATGAAATTGTAATGTCAAAAATATATACTTTATGTTACCAATTTTGTCCCCAAATTTTGTATTGTAAGTGTGAATCCTGAGAAAAAAGAAATTGTCTAAGAGAGGATGCTGGTTACCACTGTAATAAATGCTAATGGAACAAGTATACAGGAGTGATAGAGAACTGTGCTGAGAGAGGACTGAGGATAGACACTGAAGAAGTAGGTATTTAAGCGAAACTCCAATGTTAAGTATATAATACTTGTATAGAGCAAGAATGAACAGAGTTCTAAGTACCAACACAGCCAAAAGTTTGGCCTATACTAAACCAAATTCTCTAAATATTTCATAATTCCTAAAATTCCAGAGTTGGATATTTATAATTTTGCAGTTATCATTGCCTTTTATGAAGTACAGTGTTTCAATTTAAAGACAACTATAAAAATACCATGTTAAGTTCAATAGTTTTATTATGAATCAATGTATGAACACAGAGGAAAAGCAGATAAGATTGAAAAAAATTGATCCCTGATGGAAATAAAAATACACTGAAGTAGGTTAAAAAAAAAAAAGGTTAAAATACTGGAGAATGAATTAACAAAGTTTGATCTTTGCCTACTTCAGTTTTGCTAAGAGCTGACCAGAAGATAGAATAAAATCTTGAACCAGCCATAGGAAATAAAATTATTTTTTTGTCTGTAAATATGAGCAGAAGCAACAAATTTTCAGCCAATTGACTGGAAATTCTTCATAGTGAAAATACTTAACAAAGAATTTTGCTTTTTTTTTTTTTTTTTAGAAATAATTATTATAATAGCTAACATTTATTAAGCAGACAATTTTGTGCTAGTTACTGTTCTAATTATATATGGGTTTGTGAATATAACTAAGAGTTAATATGCAAATTGACCCTCACACCCTCACAAGATGGCTGCCTATGACCAGGTTGGCAGGGGGGTTAATGAGGTATGACCGAATGACTGAAAAAGCAGGTTGTGTGGAATGACCAGGCTAGCAGGGAAATTAGTAAGGGATGACAAACAACTGAAAAACCAGTCTGTGTGGTGCAACGAGGTCTGCAGAGGAGCAATTGGGGGTAACCAGGCTAGCAGGGGGAGCAGCAAGGGGCAAGCAGGCTGATAGGAGGATAGTTAGAGGCAACTAGGCCAGCGGTGGGGGCAGTTGAGGGTGACCAGACCAGCAAGGGGTTTAGTTGGGAGAGGCTATGCTGACAGGGAGGGCAGTTAAGGCCAATCAGACCAGCACGCAGAGGCAGTGAGGGGTAATCAGCTGTTAGGGGGAGGCAGTTAGGGGCAACCAGGCAGGCAGGTGAGAAATTAGGAGCCACCAGTTCAGGATTGGAAGTGAGACATCTGACTGCTGGTTTAGGCCCTATATCTCCCAAGGGGTCCAGGATTAGGGTGCAGGCTGGGCTGAGGAACCACCCCCCCGGGTATGAATTTCATGCACCAGGCCTCATATGTGTGTGTGTGTGTGTGTGTGTGTGTGTGTGTTAATTTTTATCACAGACCAATGAGTTATATAATATTAATTACAAACTTAGTAGATATAGAAATTGAAGCACAAAGATGTTGAATGACTTGCCTAAGACTACACAACCATATCTGACAGACAAGGATTTGAACCCAAGCAATCTCATTCCATTATTTATGAATTTTAACACTACTAGGGACACCTTAAAGGAACAACATACTATTTTTTCCTGCAAGTATAGAAATGTATTCCCTGTTAACAAACTTAATTATTTTATCTATACTTATAGCAGAGCAATATGCAAATTGGTTGGGATGCAGTCACGTAATGACCGATCAGCGATAGGTCAGGGCAGCGAGCTACAAGTGGCAGAGAACTACAGGAGGATGCAGCAGTGAGCTCTGAGCAGCGGAGAGCCACAGGAGGGTGAGGCAGTGAGCTGTCAGGGGTGGGGAGCTACAGGAGGGCGGGGCAGCAAGCTATGAGTGGCAGAGAGGCACAGCTGGCGATGGGCGGGGCGGCCAGCTTAAGCAAGTGGCAGCAACTACTAGTGCACTAATTCGTGTGCAGGGCCACTAGTATACATACAATCTTAGAGTGTAATTGCAAATAGCACGGTCACAATAAAACCCCATGCACATGAAAAAACCTTTTATCTCCCATGGAAATAAACATAAAATGGTTCAAGAGTGATAACATCAGCAGAAAAGTAGTAGTAGAAGAGCTTTGTAATCTACCCACAACACGTAGCTGTGTGACAATAAGTTATTTCACTTTTTAAGTTCCCAGTTTTTTTACTGAAAAATGTGTAATGCTATCCATCATACACCATTTTGTGAAACAGAAATGATATTTGAAAACAGCTGGCATTTAGTTGACAAACAATGATGAAACCTCACATCCATAAAAAGTAACTGATAGAATTTTTTTTTGTCATCCTTTTAAAATGGAAATAATGTTACATTGCAAAAAAGAGGGATTTTCATTTCTTAGCATTAGCTTTTTGGATAATAATAAAGCAGAATATCTACTGTGGACTCTCCGTGGAGGACAGCCTATAAAACACAGCCTGAGAAAGTTAAAGGCCCTCATAATGGAGAAGGGAACAAAGATCCCCGAACACAAAACATGCCTTCGTGTTCTCAGCACAGTTTGAAGTATATTAGACCCCAAGGAGAACAGCTCCGATCTATTGAAAGCACCCCGTTAAGGTTTTATAACCACTCTGGGTAAAGCTCTATCTGCCCTATAGACAATGTATATGTAATACGGCCATTTGTTTTGTATATTTTAGTTGGGAGAAAACAATAAGGATCTCCGGCTCTAAGAGAAATGAAATGTCTTGGCAGGAGAAATTCGTATTACCAACTCAAAAATAAAATAGCAATTTCCCACGAAGCAATCACACATCAGGGAGAAAAACACTGTTCTAAATGATGTAACATGAGCAACAGTGATTGTGCGGAGCTTCTCAAGTCATCATTCAGAATGAATGCTTTAAAATTACTTGAATTATCTCTGTCTCGCCTAGACTCGCGGCATAGCAAAATATTTTCAAAGTGCTGATCGCACCCAAAAGTTGCATATATATTCTCCGAAGTATTCGAGTTGGGATAGAGGAGAACAATGTGTTGTGCTGCTTGCATTGAAAGCTGCCATCTTTGTTATAGCAAAGAAACAGCCATATGGCTCTTATATCAAAACATTGGGCCTTGAAACCACCAATTGCAATTGTAACTCTGTTTTAATCTAAAATAAGCAGAGACTGTATGTGTTTATGTTAAATATTTGTGTCTGCCTGAATTAATTTTCTCGTATTCTGGCTTTAAAAAAAATAGTATACGTTTTGTCGTTTTATTCAGTTTTTAAAAAAAGAAGAGAAAAGGCAAAGAGCATCAAGTTTTAAAGGTGTGACATTTAGACAAGCACATTGATTTACAAAGAGGAACTATGGAATCTAAGGAAAAATGGTCCAATTCCTATTATATAATTTTGTATCTAGAAAAACTACCTATGTTTTTGCCATTTGATCTGGCAATCTAATTTTTAGTATACTCTCACCAAAATACAAAAGGAATCATGTACAATGCTATTCATTTTAAGCAATGACTATTACCCAGCAAAAGACAAAATAACAATTTTGATAAATATAAAACTAGTTTTTAAGTTATGGCAAATACACAAAGCAGCAATGTTCAGCTAACAAATGGAGTAGGAATATATATATATATATATATATATATATATATATATATATATATATCAAGAGTGACCTTTGTTACATATTGATAAGATAATAAAAAACAAAATAGAGAAAAAATCTTATTTCTAATTCAGAATTTATCACTCTTAAAGATGTATTTATAAATTTTGATACTGTTTTTAAAATATTTTGATATTTTGGTACTGATTTTATGTAGATTTTCTTAATGATGTTGCACAATAAGAAGTTAAAGGTGATAAACAGTCTCATGAGATTGATTTTTACAATTCTTTATCCCAAGTACATTTTGTTAGCTAGATGTGGTTTTCATCTTATCATTGTATTAAAATCTATCAAATCCAAAGTTTAAGGATTATATTAGTTTTTTCCTCTTTATACTTAAATTTTATTTTCCTGTACTATTCATTTAGTTTCTATGCTTTTGTCTACCCAATGAGATAAATTCTGATTTTATAATTTTGAAATGCCAGATACATTGGCAAATTGCATTACCTAAACAGCCTCTATGAGAAATTAATTTCACCAATCTTTTATAATTTCTCACTTGTAACTATCAACAGAATTATAATGTACCATCTCCCAGTTTGTCCAACCATGTAAATGCTTATTACTCTTTATTGATTATGTGAAACAGTTCTTTTATTGTCTTGGCAAACAACATAGAGAGGCTATAAACTGTAATGGACCATGAATTTGTTTCTAAACTAAGCTCCATTAACACTGATGAATACATGGATAACATATATTACTGTATTTGTATTTTTGAAAATAATAACAATTTCAATAAATTTGATTTTCTTTGATAATAACATATTTACTAAAATAGACATATATCTAAAAACATTGCAAGTTCAAACTTTTTGCAAAATGTCCTTTGTTTCAAAGGGAAAATAAACAGCAGTGTGTGGAAAGACTTTGAAAAGTGACATTTGCTAATCACTGTTCAAGTAATCATCACCGCCTCCCTTATTGAACTGCCCACTGAAAGATATTAAGGAGAAGAACACTGACCATATAAACTTGACCGAGGTAGACAGCAAAAGGAAGTCCTTCAGGCATGTGAAAGTTTTATTCTTTATTGAATTAATTGTGTCAAAATAAATAAATAACTTGCGATTCTGTACACATTGTCAAAATCAACAACTAATATTTACTTATTCAGATTACTTTTTCAAATGAATTGACAAATTCTCCTAGGTTAGCAAATAATAGTTGTCTTCTGAATTTCCACTCTTTCCCCTGTACTTAATATTACATTGACCATGACTGAATTTCTGATGGCCAGGAGGAAATTTAATTAAGCAGCCGTAGGCTCAGCTACACCTGTGCCAACAATATTCATTTAAAGGCATGCATTGTCCATTATTTATTTTTTTTAAAGAAAATGTTTTCCAGCTTTATGTAAACAAACCATTCAAATAGCACGTTCAGACTTGGATGAATGATGTAATTAGCTCTCCGGGAAAGGGAACCAGAATTATAGAGCATGATACCAAATAATTTTCTTTCTAATTAGGCATTAGTTGTGGCCCTGTTTGATTGAACAGTTGCTCTCTCACACTGGCATTTGAATGTGCTGTTTAATTGCTTTTGATGATGCAATGTTAACTTTTATTATTCTGAACCAAATCCCCTGGTAGCCAGAAATACAAATGTGAGAGTATCCAGATGGTTCTTAGAGAGGTTAAGCTCCTGCTAAATCCAGGGTTGAACTGTGAACAACTTTCTTCAAACCGCTGGAGGTACCCAGCAGCACGCCTAGCATGTAAGGCCAACATGGTAAGAGATGATTATGATTCCATAACACGTTGCTTCTTTCTGACACATCCCATCAGTTCAACACCGTGTTCAGTGTAAGAGATCACTCTTGTGAGTTTGTTTTCCACTGCAATATAGGTTTGTGAAAAGTATCACCAGCAGTCCCTCTGTAACTTAATTTTCCTATCCAAGGAACTGACTCTAAAGAAAGGTAAATAAACATATATTGTGCTTCCTTTGTTCACTTTTAGAGATCAGTAAGGAGAGCTGGTCTTTCCAAGAATTTGATCTGTCCAACCGTTAAAAAAAATACTAATTTCAAAGCTTTTGCGAAACTAAGTATGGCTCATCAGAAATTCTGTGGTCTGGGGAAACAATTTAAGAAGCTTACATTTTTCATGCAGAATGAGTGAATTTTGATATTGTGGGGAATAAGAGAAAAGAGGCAAACATAGTATTATCTGATGGTCAAAGGAATCTGAGAATTTAATGTGATATTAAAATAGACATTTTTTTTTAATATAAAATTAAACTACTTCTAACATGATGACTTAGTAATTTCTTTTTTCTTTAAAATTTGCAGGTGTGAGCCGAAACTGGTTTAGCTCAGTGGATAGAGTGTCGGCCTGCGGACTGAAGGTTCGATTCAGGTCAGGGGCATGTACCTTGGTTGCAGGCACATCTCTCATGGGGAGCATGCAAAGGCAGCTGATCGATGTCTCTCTCTCATCGATGTTTCTAGCTCTCTATCCTTCTCCCTTCCTCTCTGTAAGGAATCAATAAAATATATTAAAAAAAAATTGCAGGTGTGTGTGTGTGTGTGTGTGTGTGTATGTGTGTATGCACATGCTTTGGGTGGAACCAAAAATTACCACAGGAAGAATAGAAATGCTGACCAGCCCTACCTGGATTTATTGTTGACTGAGTTATATCTCTAAAATTTTCTGACTGTCTTGGAAGGAAGGAATTATAAAATGAGAACAATTCTTGGGATAACGAATGCATTTTCAAAAGCTGAGAAATATGCCTTGGAATGGCTGAACAATGACTCTCATAAATTAGGAATAAAAGGACAAATTATGAATCCAGGTAGCCAGGATAGGGACCCTTCTGAAGAGTGCTTAGGTTCAGTGTGTGTGGAGATATGGCAGTGAGTCAATATTTCTGTCAGATTATATCTAAAATCCCCTTTAGTCATCATTATTCAGTATAAGTATTTGTAATCTTAGTGCTCATCAAATGTTGTCTAATTAATGAAAAGAATTGTAAAAGGAAGTTCATATGTCCTTGCATCACTTCTTGCTGTGAACATCATGTCAGATGAACAGGAACTCCATAGTGACAGACAGAAGTCAGTAAAAAGCAGAGGATGTCCAAGGCACAGCAGAGAAAAGAAAAGAGGGACAGGACAAAAGTACTAGTAATCATAATACAGGCAACTCGATAGTTTTCTTGAGGCAAACTAGCCTCTTAAGAGGAAATACTTGTATATGAAAACATCTCTTGGAAGGAAAGACAGTTATTTCTTTTTTGCCTAGTGATTGCCTCTGAGGGGGACCAGTGTTTGCCACCCCAAACATGCCCCTTTGGAAGATTGACTTTTAGAGAGAGGAAGGGAGAGGGATAGAGAGATAGAAACATCCATGAGAGAGAAACATCATCAATCAGTTGTTTCCTGCATGCCTCCCCCTTGACTCCCCCCTCCCCCTGGGAATCTAAGCCACCACCTGGGCATGTACTCTGACCTGGAATCGAACTGGTAACCTCTTGGTTCATAGGTTAACACTCAACCACTGAGCCACACTGGTGAGCCAGGGTGGATATTGATTATTTTAAGCTGGTTATTTTCAAGAAACAAAAGACAGGTTATAAACCTCAGACATTCCCTCTCACTGCCTAAAAGAAATTTAGATGGAGGATCTGATTGTGAAGGGAGCTATCATCATAGGTGGCTATAGTTAATGTGAAC
Source organism: Lasiurus borealis (assembly GCA_004026805.1). Taxonomy (NCBI): domain Eukaryota; kingdom Metazoa; phylum Chordata; class Mammalia; order Chiroptera; family Vespertilionidae; genus Lasiurus; species Lasiurus borealis. The sequence goes on along the minus strand of PVJN01043387.1, from coordinate 2,092 downwards.
TAGTGTGTGACAGGGAGCTAGCTAGCAAGGCCCTTTCCATCAATGTCCTCTCTGTGTCCCATGGTTAGAGATGGCCCAGAAAGCATTTATGTACCAAAAATTTAATTTTTTATATCCATATATACTGTCTTCCTGCCATTTGAAGTTCCAAACCACAATCCAATCTTCTTAGCTTAATATGACATACTAGAGGCCCGGTGCGCAAAATGTGTGCATGAGGGTGTGTGTCCCTCAGCCCAGCCTGCACCCTCTCCAATTTGGAGATCGGGCCTAAATGGGGCCCAATCAGGCAGTTGGACATCTTTCTCACAATCCAGGACTGATGGCTCCCAAATGCTCGTCCGCCTGCATTCTTGATTGCCCCTAACCACTTCTGCCTGCCAGCCAGCCTGATCACCCCCTAACCACTCACCTACCAATCTGATTGAGGCCTAACTTCTCCCCTGCCAGCCTGTTTGCCCCTAACTTCCTGCCCCTGCAGGCCTGGACACCCATAACTGCCCTGCCCTGCAGGCCTGGTCACCCCTAACTGCTCTGCACTACAGACCTGGTCTCCCACAACTGCTCTCCCCTGCAGGCCTGATTCAACTCAACTGTTCTCCCCTGCAGACCCAGTCACCCCCAACTTCCCTCCTCTCTGGCTTGGTCCCCCCCAACTGCTCTCCCCTGCAGGGCTGGTGTAACTCAACTGCTCTCCTTTGAGACTTGGTTCCTCCCATCTGCCCTCCCCTGCTGGCCATCTTGTGATCACATGGGGGCAGTCATCTTGTGAGTTACAGTGTTGGTCAATTTACATATTATCCTTTTATTAGATAGGATTAGATAGGATAGAGGTCTGGTGCAAGGGTGGGGGCCAGCTGGTTTGTCCTAAAGAGTGTCCCAGATCAGGATAGAGGTTCCCTTGGGGCATGGGGCAGTCTGGGTGAGGGGCTTGGTTTGGTTACTTTGCATACTCACTCCTGATTGGCTGGTGGGCATGGCCTGTTGGTCTAGTGGAGGTATGTTCAATTTGCATATGACTCTTTTATTAGATAGAATAATTCTTAACTGCCCAATGTGTCTCTAATCTATATAATAAAGAGATAATATGCAGATTAACACTCATGCCATTTCAATATGGCTGCTCCCATAGCTGAAGTGAGGTTCCTGTAATGAGTGATCAGCAGGGACCTAAGGCTGCGTGATGCCTGGTCTGGCTGAGGGACCTCAGATAGCACTCTCTGCACAGGGCCAGGGGACCTCAAGGCATTCCCCCTGCCCTGGCCTGGGCCAAGGGACCTCAAGCCACACCCCTGCCTTAGCACCAGGCCACGCCCTTCACAGGGGGACCTCATGTTGTGCCCCCTACCTGGTGGAGCTTGGTGGGGTAGGGCTGGCTGGCTCTGGATCTCGCCCATTGGAGGTGGGGCCCACCAAGTCTGGGTCTCCTGCGATTTCGAGGTACACACAGGTGGGTGGAGACTTGACTTTGGGTCCCATGGTGCACCCCAGACTCTGACAAGAGGAAGATTTTCATATATATTTTATTAATTTTCTTTCATCTCTGACAATTCTATTATAGAAAAGGGCAAACAGCAATATTAAAATATTAAAATATTTTCTCTAATTAATTTCCTTTTAATGTGCATGAATTTCATGTGCATGAATTTCATGCACTGGGACACTAGTAAGTACGTAAGCCTTAAATGTAGTTATTTTTCTCATATTAGTCTGTTTCATGTTGATTTGATTCTTAGTCTAGCTCAGTGGTGGGCAAACCGCGGCTCACGAGTCACAGTTTGTCTCTGTTGACTAATGAGTTTGCCAACCACTAATCTAGCAGAATTTAGAAAGGTAGGAAGAAAAATTATCTTGTTTTCTCCCATACACATATTTGGTATTGAAGCAATTGTTTCTTACTATTTCCACATGGGGAATCTGATTTCAGGAATGAGCCACTGTAGATACTGTCTCAGTAGAGGAATGGGGAAGAATGCTTGTAGAGATTATAAAGAATGAGGATTTTCTCCATAGCCTCCCCACTTTCCTCCAAAACATAATCTCTCCAATCACACCCAGTGAATAAACGCTGAGCTATTTCATATGTGAAATT
>PVJN01043386.1:0-17820 GCA_004026805.1 Lasiurus borealis | reverse complement strand
TCACTAACCTTTCAGACCTCAAGGACCACCAGTGGCCCTGGACTGCTCATCTGGAACCAACACAGAATAGTATATTTAAAAACATAAAGATGGAAATCTGCCCACAAGGCTCAGTTGCCAGCAGGACTTTCTCACGGAGGCATAAGAGTCCCATGTGAGCCTGACAAATGCAGCATATTTACCACTACACTGTGCAAGGGCTGGGCCCCTGGCAGCCTCACCCAGCCCGCTTAGGTAGCCCATGGGGCAGCATTCTTCCCTCCTTCCTCTTACAAATATTTGTATATCTTCGTGCCATCACTCAGTAACATTCACACTCCTCAAGGGCTTTGGGACTTTGTGCATTTTCCTTTCCATCTCTCATCCTGCACCACTCTGGATGACTTCCCTCCAATCTACAGGCTTTCCCATCCTTTCGTCTCCCTGTTCTGCAACATCCTCAGGATGAGTGCTCTCTGTTATCTTGGAAACCTCATTGTTTCCGAAGAGCCAGCTGCTATTATCCTCCAGGGACGAGGAGCACTGAGTGTGGCTGCACACTTTTTCAGAGGGAAGAAGAGCTGGAGGCAGAGGATTGTAGAGCAAACATAGGGCACTGGCCTGGGGAGACATTGCTGGAAGCTTGAGAGCAGAAGCTCTGGCATACACAGAGCCTCTCTGATATATAAGATAGCGGAAGTGGGTAAATTCATCACTCTATAACAGGATCTAGCAAAGCCAGAAAATACCAGGCACAAGCATGTTGCTCAATTAAAACACAGCTGCCGATTTTTTATTCTCTTTCCATCCAGAGGTGGTGTCCAGGTGCCCTTCCCTTGTGTGCGGGTGGCTTGTAGCTATTTTGACCACAGTATAGTGGAAGTAACAAGGTGAGGTATAAGAGGTCATGCAGCTTCTTCCTGTTCTGAGAGCCTTGAGTTGCTATGTGAATGATCTGACAGCTGCATGGCCATCCTGCTAGAGAGGTCCCCTCCATGGTCTTCCAGCTGGCCTTGCCAAAGTTAGCCTTGCGAGTGAAGCTGGCCTGGATAACCTGGACCAGCCCATCAGCCAGCTGGGTACCATCAGACAACCTCTGTCAATGCCACATGGGCACCAAAGGATTCCCCAAATCCAGCTCTACCCAAATCCCTCACATGCAAAATCATGACAAACAATAAAAATGGCTGTAGCTTTACACCATTAAGTTTTGGTGCGGTTTATTATCCAGCAAAAGGTAAATGTCATTGAATGAATTTGCTTAGAAGGGTGTGGGTCAGGTCCTGGATCTGAAATGTGTAAAAAGAGTCTGCAGGACAATGACTATGTACTACTGCCTACTGGAGGCTGGAGCCCTGAAGAAAAGGAATGTCACCAGAAAGTGTGAAACCACCCTCCACTGAAGGTAAGTGTTTTGTGTGTGTATGAGAGAGAGGGAAGGAAAGGGAGAAGAGAGGGAGGGGGAGAAGGGGAGAGAGAACGGGAGGGAGAGGAAGAGGTAGAGGGAGAGAGGGAGATGGGGAGTAGGAGAAAGAGAGACACAGCCAGACAAAGCTTTCTTGAATAGGGGGTTTCGGCTGAATCAAAGGCTGCTGGACAGGTGGCTTTTCCACCTCGCTGGGAAAAACTGGGTTAGCGAGAGAATCTCCCCTATAAGCCACTACTGCTATAGCTCAAGAGGATGTCTGAACTTAAATTCATGTGAGAAATTGCTCCACCCAGCCACTATACCGCTGCTAGTTTCATTAGTTTGCATTTTCTTCTGCCAGCCAGAAAAATGAACAGGTTGGTGCCTTGGGCATGGCAGGTAGCCACTGTCCCAGTGCTATGAGAAAGCACAAAGGCATGAACACTCAGTTTCAAAAAGAGCTCCCAGGCTGTGACACAGAGGCCCAAAAACCAGGCCACAATCAATCGTGCGCGTCATTTGTCCACTGTCCCCAGGATAGCTGGGGCAATGCCCAGCAGCACCGCCATCAAAGGTGAGAAGAGAAATTCCAACCAATACACATGCTGCTGGGAAGCAGAACAGGCAGTGTGTGTGAGAGAGTGTGTATGTCCGTGTGTGTCTTTCCCTGTGTGTATGTCTGTGTGTGCCTTTAGTGTGTGTGTGTGTGTGTGTGTGTGTGTGTGTGTGTGTGTGTGTGATATATGTGTCTCTGTTATATGTTGGGAAAGGGATGCTGAGAAGAGGAGAAAACCCAAGGGTTAAGACTGGGTGCTCCTCTCAGCTTCCCCATTCAGTCACTGGGAGACCATGGACCAGTCTATTTTTCCCTCCTCCCAAGCATCAGTTTGTTCTTCTAGAAGGCCAGGGAATCTGAGTAAATCATCCTACAACAGTTCCAGTGCTAGCTGTCTGCCTACTCTCAGGAGACCTAAACAAGGCTGGGGCTGCATGCTCTCTCTCTCTATCCTCTTGGACACAGAGAAGTGAGAGTGGTGCTAGGGGTCCTACTTACCCCCTCACCCCTGCCTGCCCCCCCCCACACACACACACCATCAACTCTGTTAATTTACAAAGTAAGGCACAGGGCTCCATGACTTTCTCAGGTCCCTGTGAATTAGAAACATGTAAGGACAAGCAGGGGAGAAGCCTGTGAGATAGAGAGAGAAACTTTGGGTCAAGTTTGCATTTCTCATTATTTCCCCAACCCTTCTCAAATTCCTTTTGTTTAGAAACCTCCTTGAGTTTCTAAGCCTTCCCCCTCCCCCATCCCACCCCTGAAAAGCTCTAGGAGCTCCTCCAGCCTGTAACCCTTCTGGATAACACGTTCCATATGTCGGTCACTCGGCACGAAATGTCTGCACTCACTTTTCTGGTCACCTCCTCCGTGGTCTCTCCACACTGCCTCTTCCTAGAATAGCCTACCAAACCCCTCGAAGACCCTCTATTCAAGAAGCACGAATTTGGTTCAGGTTGGAGCACCCTTTGCTATCCCTTCACCCTCAGGTCAATTCCTATTTAGGATTCCTGTAGGTTTGCCTCCTGGGTGCCTAGAGGGCTTTGCCTTTGCTCCAGCCCACACGCCGCCACAACAGCTGTGGGAGACCCTCCTTTAAGCACTGGGTCTAATTGAGCAGTGCTCCCACCGAGCTGGCCACATTATTTGCTTAGCATGTGCTTTTATAGCAGGGCAACACAGCGTTCTATTGTCTTCCTGCCCCACCCCAGCTCCCCCTCTTCCCGTGGTAAATAAAGGCTGCAGATATTTTTCCAACATCACTTCCAATGTTCCTTTTGTGGATGCAAACAGACCTTCCATTCCTCCTCGCCTAACCCTTACCCCATGCACCTCCCCTATGCATCCTGGCCCCTCTGATATGTATTTTGGCCATTGAGTTTGACTCTTGAAAAAAAACTGCAGTGCACAGCTTCATACCAGTTTCCCTGGGTTTCCACAGCTCTGGTGAAGTTGAGTTGGGTGGGCCAAAGATGACCTCAAACTGGTCAAGAGAACCTGATAACTACATGCAATTCCTCTTCCTCAAAAGCATCATTATATTAAAGTCTATAGGCCCCTATGGGTGTTCTGTAGAGCCAGCAGAGGACATCTTGAAACAGGAAATAATGCAAACTGCTAACCTAATAAGTGCAGGTGGGAATAAGTAAGGAAAACATGAGACTGCAGGGGCCAGATTGAGGCTCAAAGCTTTCCATAACAGACACACGGGTCTTAAACACAGAAGCACATCCGGGGTGTGGCAGACCATGGACTCTTAAAGGACAGAAGGATGGTGAATTGAGCACCAACCAGATGTCAAACACTGAAGTTTAAAATGTAATCCCACTGTCTCTAGCTTTTTTGGTGGAGATGGAGTTAGGAAAATTATAAAGAAAGGGTGTCGCTATATTATTATTTATTTTTTAATTTATTTATTTTTTAATCCTCACCTAAGGTTTTTATAAAAGGGAGGGATGGAGGGAGAGAAAGAGAGGAAGAGATAGATAGATCTACATGAGAGAAAAACATTTATCAGTTGCCTTCTGTAAATACCCTGACTGGGAATGGAACTGGAAATCTTTCATTGAGTGAGATAATGTCCAACCAAGCCACTCTGGCTTAGTGGTATTGCTATTTCAAAGCTGAGAAATTTAAGGCATAAGTAGGTGAGGGATGGGCTCAAAGTTGTCACAGCTTATGGTAAAACTGTAACCCAACTCCCGCTCCTACACTCCTTAGAAAAGATAACCCTCTCTGTATTATCAAAGTCTTAATGAGTCCAAAGGACAGACCACATACCTATGAACATGCAGGAAGTTGAGACCCTTCATCTATCTCACCATAGGGAGATCTGTGGGAGCAGAGCCACTTCCACCCCAACGTTGGTGAGTCATATAGTTGAAAGGAGAAGATCCCCATTAATTTTGGGAGAGCCCCTAAAGTACAAAATTCACATGGTACTTTTCTCTAAGCTTCCTATTTCCTTAATGCACCAGTTTATACAAAGTGGGTCATTTCCAAAGCTGGGTCACTTCCACTACAAGAGCATCCCATCCAGGGAGATGAATATGGCCTGCTATTGGTCCGACTTCTTTTCAAGCTTCCCCTACTCTTGTCCTCTCCTAGTCCTGGCTCCATTCAGTCTAAAAATTTATTGTATTCTGGAAATCAAACAACAGGTTAAGCCAAAATGTGTGTTAAAAATTACCTTTCTCAATAATACCTGTATTTAGAAAATGACAATGAGAGTGAAGGAAAATGTTTGATGATGTGTTTGGATGACACATGACAGCTAATGAGACAACGGAAGTAATGTAATTGGGGGGATTTAACTTAAGAAGTTCCAATTATACTTTATGGGGTTGGCAAAGAGCCCTGCAATTTGGTGCTAATGAGTGGATTAACACAGAGAATAAATGAGGACCCAAGAATGTGCAGGAATATATCCTGACACTGTTGGGCATACAGAAGAGGGATGACAACAAAGACCTAATTAATTGAGGTGGAAAAAGTTTGGATACTTCATAGCAGGCAGTCATTTTTGGTCAACAGACCAACTCTTCTGCCACCAGACCAATTTGCAAAGCAAGGGAGCCATCTTTACTAGAAAGCATGGCTACACTGCTGCAGTGAGTTTATGGTTGCACAGACTAAATGACAAGATTGATTGGATTTTACAGAGGAGATTGCAAAGAGAAGGCCCTTCCAGACCTGTGATTTAATGTTGATGTTGTGAAGGCAAAAAACTCCACCATAGAGAGGTCGATGGGGCTACAGAGATCTGTGGGAGCAGAGACACTTCCATTCCAACATTGGTGAGTCACATGGTTGAGAGGAGAAGATTGACACTGATGTGATCAAACTAAGGGTCTGGAAATATACTGCCATTGGTTCAAAATGTGAAACTTTGATCCTATAGCAAGATGTATTTTAATTCTCCTTGGTGATGTTAATAAAGTAGTTACCCAATGCACCCCAACATAATTTATGAAGCACTGACTCACCCCAAAAAGGAAGAAGTAATGATCTCAGTTTGTATCCTATTTATGCCTGTGAAAAAGTTGAGAGCAAATCAAATTTCTGTGAACTGAATTATGTTTTAAAATACACGGAGGGCTTGCAATAACAAATCTTTCTGTAAATTCCTATTGAAAGCAGTAAATAATATCTGCTCTATTTAAAAATATTATACCAAAAAAAAAAAAGGCAGTGAAATAGACAGATGTCTTGTCCCTGAGCAGACAGAGAGAACAACTGAAGGTTGCACTGGGAGTGTTTGTTGGTGAGTTAAGGGACAGCTATACTCCAGGAGAAGGTGGGGGACTGCTGGACAGGGCTCCCCTAACCAGGCAGCCCCCACTGCTGCTGGGTTTTCTCCTGGAGCCACCAGCTCAGACACAGAGACCGTGCCATCTTGAAGAGGAAAGTGGATATTATTGGAAGCCTGAAAATCTATAACTACTGCATTCACCAAACAGCTGCAAACCCCAGAACACTGGTCCCCAATTGCCACAAACACTTGGATTCAGAGGAGCTCTACACTCCACACGGAAAGGTCAGATTTCGCCTGGAATAAGGTGAGGTCTCTGGTCCCGCAGGACAGAGAAACACATGCACTGTGGGAGCTGGAGGAACTGGGGGAAGTCTGCACCTAGAGAAACCCATGGCTGTTGGGCATGGCGTGATCCATGAATGTGGAAGGGGTCCTCAGAGCTGCTAACAGAGGAGATCTCTAAAAAGCAACCCATTTTGATCTGAAGCAGAAGGACAGCCTGGGAGTTTTTAAAGTGTGCCAGCCGCTTGGACAAGAGCAGGGAAGGAGGACTGTGCAGACTTCACTCTTTTCTCTTCATATCCTTGCTTCTGATTGTTAAGCCCAATATATAGGATCACTCAGTTGGGGACACCATAGGAGACTGCAGGGGAAAGTTGTTTTTCTGGAACCCTAGGATCAGAGTGGGGAGTGACTGTCGGAGAACCAGCTCTGCAACAGCCCATTCCCATAAACCTGTATTGAATGCCACAGGGAAAGCAGGATCTAAGCACAAGCTAGAGAGGACCTATAGTCTCAGAGGTCAATCCACAAACACTGCCACCAGAGGCTGGCTCACAAATTGATTCATGTGTAATCAAAAATAAAGAAATAAAGAGATTAAGACACACTGCCTGCTTAAAAATCAAGACTGGCTTACAACACTGAGCACCAGTGGAACACAGGGACCTGCAATACTATACTGACTGGGAAATAGGTGTTCTAAACAGAATAATAGAGGAAGCCAATGACCTTCACTACTGCACATTCTATTTTTTTATTTTTAAATTTTTCATCTTTTACTTAAAAACTAATTATTTTCTTTTTTCCTTACTTTATTTTACCTTTTTAATTATTACATTTTTATTTTCAATCAATATTATTACTACCACTATTTTACCATTTTTGGAAAAAAAAGTGTAATTTTATTTTTTCTTTATTTTACTTAAGGATTAGAGTTCTACATTCTATTTTCATCTTTCCTTTAGCATCATTTTACTCTATCTCAATTCTACCTTTATGCCATTGCTCTCTTTCTAACTTTTCCCTTTTTGTTGTCCTGTTTCTTTTACCCTTTTCCTACTTTAGATTTTCCCTATTCTTTCTTTTTACCCTCTGTTAAAATTTCATCCTACTTATATATCTAATTTCCAATCCCCTGCTCCAACTCCATACACACTTCTCTCTTTTCTGTCTTCAGTATCCACAAAACTGTTTTTCTCTCTGTCCTTTTGTTGTTTTCTTGAATGTTGATTATATCAATGTTTTATACTTTTTTTTTTTAGATTGTTTCACTTATGCGTTTTTTTAGTTTGTTTTTAATTTTGTTTTCCCTCATCTCACTTGATATTAGTTGTTGTTTGTAGTTTGTATTAATCTCCAGGTATTTGTTGCTGGCATTTGATGGGATTAGTGGCTGTTCTGTTGGAGTTTTCTCCCCATATATATATAGTTTGTTCCCTTTCTCTTTCTTATTCTCTTCCTTTTCTCTCTTACTTTTTTTCCTCCCTTCTCCCAGTTTCATTTTGGCACTCCTTTCTTTTCTTTCTTTTTTTTCTTCTTTTCTCTCTTCTTTCTCTCCTATCCCCTAATTTGGCTCTCTTTTTCTTTTTGGTTATTAATATCATATATATATATATATATATATATATATATATATATATACATACATACATATATATATATATATATATATATATATATATATATATATATATATATACACACACACATACATACATACACACACACACACACACACACACACACTTGTTCAGTGCCTTATGTGTTGTTCCTGGTTGTGTTATATTTTGTGCCTTTAAGTCAACACAGGAGAGAGAGAACTACATAACCAGACACTCAGAGAAGAGAGACCATGGAGAGACAAAGAAACAGCCCACATCTGAAAGAAAAGCAGGCATCACCAGAAAAGGAAATAAATAAAATGGAAGCAAGCAATCTGCCAGAGAAAGAACTCAGAGAAATGATCATGAGGTGGCTGAAAAGAATGGAAGACAAATTAGACAATATGAGTAAGAATCAAGAGGAAATGAAGAACCAAGAAGAAATGAAAAATGACATTGCTGCTCTAAACAACTCAATAGAAAGCATCAAAAGTAGACTGAAAGAAGCAGAGGACCACATCAGTGAGGTAAAAGACAAGGTAGGAAAAATACCCAAGTACAGCAGCTTCTAGAAAAAAACAATTAAAAAGCAGGAGGAGAGCTTAAGGGAACTTTGGGACAACATGAAACAAAATGAAATCTGCATAATAAAGATTCCAGAAGGAGAGGAAAGTGAGCAAGGAATAGAAAACCTATTTGAAGAAATGACAGAAAACTTCCTTTATATAGGGAAGAAAAAACCCACACAAATTCAAGAAGCTTACAGAGTCCCAAGCAAAATGAACCCCAAAAGACCGACACTAAGGCATATTATAATTAATTGGCATACACCAACGACAAAATAATAATCTTAAAAGTGGTGAGAGAGAGACAGAAAGTTACTTACAAAGGAACCCCCATCAGACTAGCAACTGATTTCTCAACAGAAACTCAACAGGCCAGAAGGGAAGGGAATGAAATATACAAAGACATGCAAAGGAAAAATTTGAATCCAAGAATACTGTACCCAGCTAGACTATCAATAAAAATTGAAGGTGAAATCAGGAACTTCACAGACAAAAAAGGACAAAGGGAATTTATTACCATCAAACCAGCAATGCAAGAAATGCTAAAGGGTCTGCAGTGAAAGAAATAAATAAGGAAGGAAGGAAGGAAGGAAGGAAAAAAGAAATAAGATGTGAAGAAGGAACACAGGGGTAAAGAATAAAAATGGTGACAAATAAGTACCTATTAATAATAACTTTAAATGTAAATGGATTAAATGCCCCCATCAAAAGACAGAGGGTAATGGATTGGATAAGAAAACATGACCCATATATCTGCTGTCTACAAGAAACCTACCTCAGAAAAGAAGAGGCATACAGACTGAGTGTGAAGAGATGGAAAATGGTTTTTCAGGTAAATGGAATTTAAAAAACCTGGAATAGCAATACTTATATCTGACAAATTAGATCTCAAAGTGAAGGACATAACAAGAGATAAGGAAGGCCACTCATAATACTAAAGGGAGCAATCCAACAAGAAGAAATAATTCTGGTAAACATATAGGCATCCAATACAGGAGCACCCAAATACATAAAAAAAAAACTCCTGGAGGATATCAAGGGAGAGATTGACAACAATACAATCATAGTAGGAGACTTTAATACCTTACTATCACTATTGGACAAATCCTCTAAACAAAAAAATCAGCAAAGAAACATCAATCCTAACTGACTCACTAGACCAGATGGAATTAATTGACATCAATTAATTTCATCCCAACGCCACAGAATATACATTCTTTTCAAGTGCACATGGGTCATTTTCAAAGATAGACCATATGTTGGATCATAGGCAAAGTCTCTTCAAATTCCAGAAGATAGAAATCATATCAAGCATTTTCTCAGATCACAGTGGTAAAAAATTGGAAATCAACTATAATAATTATCCAAAGAAATCAAACACATGGAAACTAAACAGCATGCTATGAAATGACTGGGTAACCAGAGAGATCAAGGAAGAAATAAAAAACATCATGGCAACAAATGACAATGAAAACACAGCAATCCAAAATCTATGGGACATAGTGAAAACATCTTGAGAGGGAAGTTCATAGCTCTACAAGCCTACTGCAATAAATAAGAAACAATGATAATAAATTATCTAACCCTACAACTCAAAGAGCTAGAAAGAGAACAACAAGAAAAGCTCAGTGTAAGGATAAGGAAGGAAATAGTACAGATCAGAGTGTAGATAAACGACATAGAATCCAAAGAAACAACACAAAAGATGAACAAAACTAAGGCTGGTTCTTTGAAAGAATAAATAAGATTGATGAACCTCTAGCTAGGCTCACCAAGAAGCAAAGAGAGAGGATCCAAATAAACAAAATGAGACATGAAAGAGGTGAAATAACAACAGACCCCACCAAAATACAAAGGATTGTTAAAAAAATACTATGAACAACTCTATCCCAACAAACTGGACAACCTGGAGGAAATGGACATATTCCTAGAAAAATATAACCTTGCAAAACTCAATCAGGAAGAATCTAAACATCTCAAAAGGCCAATATATATGGAAGAAATTGAAGCAGGCCAGATGACTTCACAGGGGAGTTTTACCAAACATTCAAGGAAGAATTACAACCTATCCTCCTCAGACTATTCCACAAAATTCAAGAAGAAGGAACACTTCCAAGCTCCTTCTATGAAGCTAGCATCCCCCTAATACCAAAACCAGATAAAGACAACATAATGAAAGAGAATTACAGAGCAATATCCCTCATGAACAGAGATGCCAAAATCCTCAACTAAATTCTAGCAAATCAGATTCAGCAGTACATCAGAAAGATCATATACCATGACCAAGTAGCATTTATTCCAGTAATGCAAGGATGGTACAATATCTACAAATCAATAAATATGATACATAAAAATCACATAGTCATATCAATTGATGCAGAAAAAGCATTTGACGAAATCCATTATTCTTTTTTGATAAAAACTCTCAACAAGGTGGGAATAAAAGGATCATACCTGAACATGATAAAAGCCATACATGATAAACCCACAGCTAATATCATACTCAATGGGCAAAAACTGAAACCATGCCACTAAGAATAGGAACAAGACAGGGATGACCACTCTCATCACTCCTGTTCAACATAGTACTGTAAGTATTAGCCATTGCAATTAGACAAGAAGAAGAAATAAAAGGCATCGAAATTGGAAAAGCAGAAGGAAAACTGTCCTTATTTGCAGATGACATGTTATTGTACATAAAAACCCAAAAAGCTCCATTGAAAAACTAATAGACTTAATAAATGAATTTTGTGATATAGCAGGATACAAAATCAAGACAATTGAAGTGTCAGTTATTATGAGAGCTTAGATGACATTGTTTAGGACATAGGAGTGGAAAGATGGGAACTTTCAGCAGGGGAATTATTCTGCCTCTTTCCTTCTAGGTTTCTGAAAAATAAGATGTAGGGAACAATGTATGTGAACAGGACACCCAGATTGTCGAAGAGCAAATCAAAGAATAAATCATATTCCTTGGTGAAGAATTTAATCTCAAAGTATTTGGGTTCAAAGTGGAATTGTCATGATTTTATCACATAGTTGCTTTACATTTAAAAATATCCTTTGCTTTAAATTAAAATTAGTCAATATATAATATTTTAAGCTTTATTTTTTATTAATGTATTACATGTGTACATATCTTCTCATTGTCCCCCCAGCCCCACCCCCATGTATGCCCTCACCCCAAAGTGTCTTGCATCCATTGGATATGCTTATATGCATGCATACAAGTCATTCGGTTGATCTCTTATCTTTCCCACCTCTCCCTAACCTTCCACTGTAATTTGACAGTTTGTTTGATCCTTTGCTGCCTCTGTATCTATCTTTTTGTCCATCAGTTTATAATGTTCTTTCTTATCCATAAATGAGTGAGATCACGTGGTATTTTTCTTTCATTGACTGGTTTATTTCACTTAGCATAATACTCTCCAGTTCCATCCAGGAACAGAAGGAAAAGAGGGCAGAAGTCATGCACTTCGAATAATGATGGGTTCAACTATGATGACAGCCAACATCACCGAGCATTTACTCCATTCCAGGAATGGTGCTAAGAACTGTGCCATCAGCCCTAGAGAGTTTTGCTCAGTGGCTAGAGCCCTGGCCTTCAGACCAAAGGGTCCTGGGTTTGATTCCAGTCAAGGGCATATACCTTGGTTGCAGGCTCCTCCCCAGCCCATGCCCTGGTCAGAGCTCATGCAGGAGGCAACCAATCAATATGTTTCTCTCACATCAATGTTTTTCTATGCCTTTCCCTCTCTCTTCCATTCTCCCTAAAAATAGAAAAATATCATCAGGTGAGGATTAACAATAAGAACAAAAAGAGCTGTGCCATTGCAATCCAATTTATTTCTACCATACACCTATGAAGCAGGTCCTACAGTTCACAATCCCTTATCTAAAACCTTGAATATTACTAAATATTACCTAATATCCTTAAAGGGCCCTGGGCAGCATCCTATGATTAGACAAGTTCATATTTCTACTGCAAAATTATATTCATTTAAATCAGATAAACATAGGTCATATTCTGCAGCCAAATGGATCTGCTGTCATCTTAAGAAATGACTCTGGATTTTGAGCTTTTTAGGATTTGGAATTGTAAAAAAGAGACCAGGGACATTCTATTTCATCATTAAAAAAATCAAGCCCCCCAAAAAGCTTGCCTGAGACCACATCATGGTAACAGAGCTGGGATTCAGACAGACATAGGTGTGTCCGACACCAAAACCACACTGCCAAAACCAGACCATGCTGGTCATGTTCCCTATCCTGGGCCTGAGAACATGAAAACTCCCTACTGTCGTTTTCAGAGAAAGCCAAATTAGATTGTGATTGCATGCACCCCTTTACAAGTTTAAAATTTTTTTCCTTAAATACATTTTCCTAGAGTGATTTTTTTCTTATTATAAAATAATAAGAGCATATTAAAGAGCATTCTAAGAAAACAAAAATGTATAAAGAAGTCTATCAGCTCCCACAAGTATCATTATGGAATATTTGTGCCCAGCCTTTTTAAAAAATGTCTAGTTTTTCTATGCATTACATAGTTGAGACTCTTTAATACATGTCATTCTGTGACTTTCTTCATCTTATCATCTAACTCTATTAAATATCTTCATCCCATATTAAAATTCTATATAAACAAAATGTTGATAGTTATATAATATTCCATCATAAGAATATGCTGTAACTCATTGGATTACAATCCCTTCTCAGGAAATTTAGTGTTTCCAATTCTCTGCTCTCATAAGCAGTGCCACAATAATTGTCTTTATTATTCAAAGTTGACCATTGGTATAAGTTATTTCCATAATCCATCAATTCAGCCACCCTCTATCCTCGGCTCACATCTGTCCTGTATGTCCCCACCTCAGGTCAATTCAAACACCCATTTCTCCCAGATGACACCTAGGCTGCTAAGAGGAGGAAATGCACATATACACTATGCAGTGCCAGGTAAATTTATGTTCTTGGGTTCAGCTCAGATCCACAAGTTACTGCTTTCATGCTTTTACATGTGCTCTGGAGGAGTCCCTGGGCCTGGCCTGTACCCTTTTGCAATCTGGGACCCCGCAGGGGATGTCAGAGAGCTGATTTTGGCCCAATCCCAGTAGGCAAGGCTAAGAGACCCCATCAGTGGACAAATTCGTGCACCAGGCTCCTAGTATGCACATAGAACTTTGGTTAATCTCTTTCCACCCTCCCCACTCCCACTTCTCTCTGAGAATCATTCATCTGTTCCATGTTTCCATGCCTGTGGTTTCTACTTCTGTGTTAAGCATCTGGTAGTCAGTACACATCATAGCTACTGGCTGGTTGGCTGGTCAGTTGGTTGCCTGGTCACTTGGGCTTATATATATACACTCATGTCAGGTCTTTCTTCCATTCCTCATAGAGCTCTTTCAAAACCACATGTGTCTTCTGACCTCTTAGAACACAGAAATCTTCCCTCCTGCTTCATGGTGAAGGGGTAGGGTAGGGGAGATAGAAAAGAGTCCCTTAGGTAGGAACTCCTTCTCATTCTCTAACATTCCCTACAAATCTACTCAAATGCATAAACTGAAATGACCAGATACTTTATCATCCAAACAGAACACACGTGAAAAGGGGGGAGAGGGCCTTACTCATAATTTGTTGGGGTAAAGGCTGCACAGTAGGTTTGCCCTAGGTCAACCAGGATATGTGGCCACACTGAGTGAGCCATAATTTTCTCAGAGTGGCTGAGCCATCCTTGTCACATAACCTTCTGTAATAGCACCTACACTAACAGGCTGCCCCACTCCTTTCCATTTCCTGAGAAGCCCCATCCCACAAGGCTTTCTTTAACCAAGTCATACCTTTAACCCTCTCTACAAGATATTTACATCACTATTCATTAACAGTAGCAAAATTACAGTTATGAAGTAGCAACGAAAATAATTTTATGGTTAGGGGCCACCACAACATGAGGAACTGTATTAAAGGGTCGCAGCACTGGAAAGGTTGAGAACCACTGCTTTAGGGACAATTACCTGATCCCAACCCAGCTTCATAGAAGAGAACCTGTATCCGTTACCTCCAATTCCTCAGCCACCCTGCAACAGAAGAACTCTCCCCTTCCCTCATCACCACCAGCACGAGGTTCCTTGTGACACTCCCCTCCTGGAACACCTGAGTTCCTCACGGAAAAATCAGCCAGACGTGTTGCAGTCCTTCCTTTCTTAACCTCTCAATCTCCCTCCTTGCTCTCTGTGATAGTACTCACTTGTGGTTTTTGCCCCAGTAATTACCTATTCACTCTTTCAGTGTTTCCCCAAACCCTGCCCGTTTCTTTTCATCTGTGTTTATGATTATGCAATCTTATGCACTCTGTGTGTATTTGTGGGTGACTCCCATATCCACATCTCCAGAACAGTCCTCAATCCTTAACTCTGAGCCCATAGTTCCAACTTCCTATTGCACATCTTGTCTTGAATGTCTCAGAGGCATCTCAAGGGTACTATATCCAAAACTGAGGTCACCACCTTCCCCCAGACCCTGCTCATCCTCCAGCCCCATGTGCTTGCTCGGTCAGGTAAGGGTGCCAGCATTTATCAGAGATCATGCTGGACTCCTCTATGCCTTGCCCCCATATCAAATTGATCTTTAATCCCAGTTGATTCTGCTTCCTTATACGTAGTTCTCAAAATCCATCCAAATTTTTTCTACAGCCTATGCTATCTCTCTTGCCTGAATTACTTTCATGGGTTTTTAGATGGTGTCTGAAATCCCACTTTTGCCCTCTCCCAGCTTCCCTTCCATTTCTTCTCCATACTCAAATGGAATGATCTTTCTAAAATTAAGCTTAATTGGGTTACTCTACAGCTGGATAAATTTCTGGTTTTGTTTATTTTTAAACGTTGAAGATAAAGCCACATTGCTCAGCCTGGCAAGAGACACTTTGCAGTCTGATTCTTGGGCACCTCGTCTACCTGTTCTCCTTTCACACTGTGCACACCAGCCACCAGGAGGAGTCCTCAGCTCTGCAGACACACCACATGCTCTCACCTCTGCATGGATTCCCCTGATTCCTGCTTTGAATATTCTCCATCACTCTCTTTACCTGGCTGATTCCCATTTGTCCATCTGAAGATGACCCCTTAGCTCTTACTACCTTCTTTTATAACCATCCTTTCACTTGTCCATCTTCCCAGAGACTATAAGCTCTCTTTCTGTGTTTGATGTCTCCTAGGATCTATAATGGCAGCTGGTTCATAGTACAGTACTCAATAAAAGGCTTCTAGAAACATCACTGGATCAAAGGAATGAACCTTTTAAGAAGTGTGACCATTTGTGATTTTGTCCTGATATAATGATATTGGCTCTCCCTTCATACCCACTCTTCTCCAAAGGCCCTTGATATGGATTACCTGCACCTTTAAAGAGACTTGTTCAGAGTAAAGAGCAATTCAGTGGGTAGGGCGGATCAGTTGAGGATGCTAATGTAAGAGTCTGCAGCAGAACTCTTTGGATGTGCTGGGATGGATGACATGGGTAATTCGCATACAAAATTGCATGTTAGTAAGTGCAAAGGGGAATTCAGATGCCAATAAAGAAAATAAAAATTTCAATTCCAGCAGCCCTGGCCCACTGCCCAGAAGCAGCACAGTTTCCTCTCTAGAAAGAAAGGCAGGGGGAAGATGGATCTCTGGTTCACATGGAAGGATGCCTGCGCTGAGATGGGGAGGAACTTGCACAGAGTGATACCCCTCTGCACCGGAGTCTCTCCCTCACACCCTGCCTAGCAGATCATAATGACTCCAACAAGGCTTCCTGCCCCTACAGCGCTGGCACAAGATCAGGATTAAATTGGGAATTCCTAGGGATAGAAGTGAATGCACAAGACCAGAGAACCTGCAAATAAAAGTAAGTGAAACCAGCACCCAATAAGACTTATGAAGATAAAACTAAGGTTGGGCTAAAATATTCCTTACCCACTGCTGTGAAATCCAAGTCCAGGCTAGAGCAAAGCCTGGGAGAACCTTCCATCAGCTCAGCGCAGAGCTCTAGGTAACTACTGGGTTTCATAGTTCCTGATAACCCTTACAGGCTCATGTATATTCATCTTTGTAACCCCAGTGCCTAATGCAGCAGCTCTCATATGAGTTGTACCAATTATGGGTATGGATGAAAAAGAATTTACTCCCAGGAGATAAACAAGAATCTGGAAAGAGCTGGGCAGGAAAAAGACGAGAAAGAAGGCTTAACTCTCCATGGTGACAAGAAGGTCCAAGTTCATGCCTTTAGCAAGAGCAGTTAAAGGAGAAGAGTTTTTGAATTAAATAAAGCAGGAATTCTGCTGGGCCCTCCTAAGAATATATATATATCTTATAAGTAAGCCTCAGAGAGAGTGCTCTCCTAGCCCAAAGAAACATTTTTATACTTAAGAAGTTCATGAGTAACAGCTCTAATGATAAATTAATACTGCATCAATATAAAAATCTGAGATTGCTGATTCTCCAGAACTGAAAGCAAAAGGCTAGCTCTAAGACTAACTCCTGTCAATAGTGGTCTCTCACCCTGCCACTTCCCACTACCCTGGCTTTCTTCATTTGCATCGCCCTTCCAGGGTCCCTGGGCCTGCTGGAGAAAAAGAGATGAAAATAGGAAAAGTGACCAATGATAATGGTCAAGCCACGCTTGAGAAACTGCCCAGTCCTGACATCACTGGGAATCAGTGCCTCCTCTCTCCCACCCCAAGCAGGTTCAAATAAAACTGACCAGAAAGAGGAACCAAGAGTAAATAATCATTAAAGAGAAAAGGCAAGGTTAGTGGGAGTGGTAGGGTCCCAAATGTCGTAATAACAATGCTTAACTGTTCTGTAAGTTTTCAGCTCAATGAGATAGGAAGACTAATATTTATCATTTTAAATGTAAAAATGCTGAATCTTAGAAAGGTCAAATGATGTGTTTAATGGCAAATAGCCAGTAAGTGACATAGCTGGGAATGGATCTCCCGTCCTCTGACTCTCGTTCTTTTTTCTGATTACTCAGGTACACCACCAGCCAGATCATGCTCACCCTTCTCACCACATCATCCTTCAACCCTTTTCACCAGCATAGTCCTAGGATTCTTACCCATTCCATGAAGATCAAGTTTGTGCATAGAAATTGCAAATTAATAAATAAACCTCAAGCCTCCTTAAGAACCTAATTATGTATAGATGGCAACTTTACCAATAGCTAAATAACAACCTATAGCCAGGTGATGCTTTCTGGACAGGGTCTCTGATATCATAGATATCAACATGAAACCACATGAGAAAGCCCCAGGCTGGCTTTCTGTCTTGTATATCAGACTTGCAGGGGTTATGGAATGCACTGAGGAGTTGATGTCCCATCTTTCCCAGCCTTCTGAGCACCACAAAGACAGAAAACCTCCAGGACACCTGCAGCCCACTTTCTGCTTTCCACCAGGAAGCAGAGACTTCTGCTAAGAGATCTGTTTAATCCCACCCTTAGGAATTTATCCTAAGAAATCACAAACACCAGTCAGAAAGGATTTATGCACCCCTATGTTCATAGCAGCACAATTTACAATAGCTACAATTTGGAAACAGCCTAGGTGCCCGTCAGCAGATGAGTGGATCAGAAAACTGTGGTACATCTACACAATGGAATTCTATGCTGCCATTAAAAAGAAGGAATTCTCACCA
>PVJN01043385.1:0-17823 GCA_004026805.1 Lasiurus borealis | reverse complement strand
TTCAGAGGAAAGATGGAAGGGTTTGAACTCAGCACAAAGCACCAGTATCTGTGTGTGTGTGTTTTTTTAAATTATCTGGAATATACTTTTTATTTTGTTACATAGTTGTTCTTTCAGAAGTGCAAAAAATGGATTGCAAAATGTTCTCACATCAGATAAGAAAAGGAAGAAAAGAAGGGAGGAAGGAAGGAAAACTCATGCTTTAGTGAACACCATCCTATTGTAACCCCTAGGGTAGCCCGTCAATCAATGGGTCTGGGCTGCCTGTCCCTACTTAAGCCACTTCAGCAGAGATGGGGTTGAATCATTTTGAGGTGTTGATTCCAATCCTGTCAGCAGCATGAGAGAGCAGCAGGTCATCCACAAAAATCTGCTCTGCCCCCCTTCGCCCATCATAAGCCAGCTGCTTATATGGGATACAAGACAAAGATTACAAGGGAAGTCGCCAAGGGTACACCAAATGGGCAGTTCACAGGTAAGCAGGCTCAAGTTTGCAAAGGCCAGCAGGTATGCAAAAGGGCTGGGGGTCTTCAAAGGACTGGCGGCTCTTGTTTCTGCAGCAAAGCTGCTCATCTTTCCATGATAACAGGCAGCTCCAAATGGGGAGGGAGGGTGCACCTCCAGGGGAGCTCCCAGGTCCCAGTGGGGCTGCCTGCCAGGTGAGAACGTGCCTTCTTAAACAGAACAAAACAATCACGGGTAACAGAGCGCGATTCATATTTCTTACAATTCTAGCTGGTTCCCCAACATTCTGTTTCCGCCCCTACACTCTTCCACCCCAGAAACGGTGACGTGTTCCCACTGAACGTGACCACATGCACCAAGTTGTGGCGGCCACGGGGGGCGCTCACATGCTGTTCTCGGCAGTTTCTCACCACACGGGTTCTCATTGTTAACATTAGTCCCTTCACTTTTTAATCTGCAGTTTTTCACTTTAATGTTTTCCTCCCAGACAAACCAGAGCAATTGCTTTAGAAGCTTTAAAATTACTGTGCAATTCAAGTGTTTATTCTTTTCATCCAATGAACTCCTCTCTCTCTCTCTCTCTCTCTCTCTCTCTCTCTCTCTGTCGTTAGCAAAGCTGCAGTGGTCTCTGCTAGATTCCCAGGTGCCTGAGCTCCTGCTCACCAGCTCACTGTCTCGGCTGGAAGGAACCCTTGGCATGACCTTGGCATGACCTTGGCACCATGTCACTGTCTCAGGCCTGTACATGTAAAGGTGCTCAGGGCTTTCTGTCTTTGCTAAGAACTCCTCTTAAAACAAACGCCCTCTATCACGCCCAATCTCTCAGTGTCTGATCCTGGAGCGGGACCCTCCCCAGGCTCACACCCTTCCCCCCACTCCTCCACCCCGTGTGGTCTGCCTGCATTACATGGAAGCTCACCCACCCACGGTGACTCTCTGGAGCTGACCCTGGGCCCACCCACTGCTCCATGTGTACTTCCCCAAGACCCTTTCCATGCAAACAGCCTGTGGACTTGTTACCTCTCCCGCTCTCTAAATCGGGGGCGCTTGCTATTGATTCCCCCATCAGCCAATGCTCCCCAAATCTCTGAGCCACATAAAGCAGAGATTGAGACGCTTTCTACAGACCCACCTTTCCTGAACCCCACACCTGTCCCCTCTCCCTAACCTGCCCACCTCCCTCCCCCCCCCCCCCCCCCCCCCCCCCCCCCCCCCCCCGCCCCATCCCCTAGTCCTCTCTGGCCCCTTCGCTGCCAGCTGCCACGGGAAACTGCTGACGATTCGCCCCAGGCCACTCTCTTTAGCAGCCTCCACCATGGCTATGAAGATGAAGATGCGAGTCTGAATCAATCAGCCCCTGCTGAAAGGCTCCCAAGGTTTGTGGAAGACCTCGGGAAAAAACTCCAAGTCCTTAAAACAGTGCAGGAACAGGAGCCGGGGCTGGAAACAGACGCACACCCACACACCCTTTTCTCATTAGCCTCTACCAAAGGGCCGCCTCTCCCTGCACGGTCAGAGCAGCCACTTGTGGCAAAGAAGGGGCTGTGAGGGAGGGGTGCCAGGGAGCGGGGGTTCGCACCCAGATTCCCACTTTCAAAATGGGGTTTTGCAGCAAGCGTGCGAGGGAGGACTTTTCTTAATTCAGAATCAAGACTGGCTGCCTAGACCACAGGCTCCACACAGTACAGAGAAGGTCCCCCCTGCAAATGCCATTTGGGGGACAAAACAGAAGTAGGGCAGGGCTGGGGTGATTCGAAAGAGGCGAGGACACTCCAGGTCACTGCAGGGCTCAAGGCCCCGTTGTCCCTGATGCCACAAGCACCAGGCAGCCAGAAGCCTCCTGGGACTCCTAGAAGCCGTCATGAAGCAGGCAGTGAAAGCTGAATCTGAGCATGTTTACTCAAAAAGAACTCCTCGTCTTCTCACACTGAGCCTTGAAACTGCAAGCTTTGGTCCTCTGCAGATGGAGTTCCTGAGAAAGACCAAGTTAAATAATGACCACCCCCCTCCACCCCAAAAATATTGAGGAGGGGAGGCAGGGGAGGGCGGGTGATGTGGGAGGAGAGGAGCCAAGGTGGGGAGGAGCAGGAGGAGATGGCATTGCTTCCGTATGAGCTGCATGCAGAGTCCCGGGAACCTGGTTCCATCTGCCAGTCCCGTGGGCCACTTCTCGCACCCGTGTCCCTCTCACTGGGCTCTCAGGCCTCTTTCCCCACATGGTCCCTCTCAGCTCAGCGCTTTCCTGTGCATCCCACCTCTTCTGCCCCTAATGCAGTTCCCGCTTGCCCACCAGCCTTCTCAGCCGGCTAGATGCTTTGGTCCCTCCTCCCTGAACTTTCATGACCCCACCCCCACCAGACCAGGGTCCTGCCTGTGGCCTCGGGGCTCCCATCCCTCTGGTGAGCTCGCTGCTGTCAGACTGTCCCAGGATGCTGCCTCCCCCGTAGAGGACAAGCTCCATGCTGGGAGGACCATCTGCTTTGCTCCCGATTGCAACTCCAGTGTCCAATACTCCATAGGCGCTCGTGTCATCTCACTGAATAGAGGAGCTGCCAGCAAGCAAATGAATTAGTGAACAACACAATCTGCTCAAAAATACCGTGGGCTGTGGTGGGAAACGTGGCTCCCACTCCGCACGTGTGGGCCCGGCAGGGTGACAGCCGACGGGGACTGTCATGGTGGAGCCTCCTCGGAAGCTGCGCCTGCACCAGGCAGATGGCTGGAGGGCACCGTCCTGGGCTCCCAGCTCAGAAGAGCCAGGGGGACAGGCTGGGGGTCCCTCGCGGGCTGTGAGCTAGACCAGAGGAGGGCTTTCTCCAAAGCAGGATGAAGGACGGAGCCTGTCTGTGGCGGGTGGCCCTGCAGCCTGGTGGCCCCAAGGCGGAACAGCAGTGTGGTGGGACAGCAAGGCCTCGTGGGCCTGAGCAGCTAAGCCAGCAACACAGGCACAGCTCTGAGGGCAGAGGCACCACACCCTCTCCCCAGAGGATGGCCTGCCTGGCTGACTCCCTTCTGACTACAGGCTGTTCTGAGAGCATGGGCCCTCGGTCTATGACCCACAGCACGTTCTGCACAGAGTGGAGGCCTAACGTGAACCAACAGATAAAAGTGAGTAGAGCCCTAGTGCAGTAGTTCTCAACCTTCCTGATGCCTCGACCCTTTAATACAGTTCCTCATGCTGTGGTGACCCCCCAACCATAAAATTATTTTCGTTGCTACTTCATAACTATAATTACAAAAATAATTTTATGGTTGACGGTCACCACAACATGAGGAACTGTATAAAAGGGTCGCAGCATTAGGAAGGTTGAGAACCACTGCCTAGTGGGTTTGGCTCAGTGGATAGAGCATCAGCCCTCAGACTGAAGGGACCTGGGTTCAATTCCAATCAAGGACAGGTACTTCATTTGAAGGCTCAATCCTCAGCCCTGGTCAGGGTACAAGTAAGAGGCAACCAATTGATGTGTCTCTCTTGCATCAATGTCTTTCTATCTCTCCTTCTCCCTTCCATTCTCTCCAAAAATCAATGGAAAAATATTCTCAGGTGAGGATTAACAAATAAAATTAAAAAATGAGTAGACCCTCAACAGTCATCACTGGGTGGGGGTAAGGGGAAAGTGTTGTTTCCCATCAGCTGCTGCCCAAGATGGTGTGTGCATGTGTGTGCATGTATGCATGTGTACATGTCTGTGCACAAGTGTGTGAATGCAGTGCATATGTATATGAATGGGGTTGGGATACATAATTGAGGCACCAATGTGTATCCAGCATTAAAGTGTTGTAAGTCAGTATCAGTAGGAACACAGGTGCGCACACATGACGTGCAGAGAAAGACCCTTCCGCAGACACAGCCCAAGTCCCTGCCTCAACCCACACCTGACAAGCTACAGGTTTTGTCCAGGGGTCTCCACACCCCTTCTTAAGATGAGGTGCCTTTGGAAGAGGAATGGTAAGCTTCTATTACTTTGTGTTACAGAGAGAAGTGTGATGGATAATTAAGAAGGTTCTGAAACACCAGACCCCAGGTGGTGAGTGGGGAAAGGATGAACAAGAGAGAGAGAGGCTGCCAAGGTGAGCGTGATCACCTTTCAGCATCAGTTGCGTAGCTTTGCTTGGAGGTCAGAGACCTAACCCCACTCCTCACAGCTCCGCTCCGCAACCTGAGGTAGTGCTGTGCCTGGGTCAGTTCTCTTACAGGAAGGGGTCTCAGGGGCTCAGGTTCCGAGGCTGGTGCAGCCTGGCCATTTCCTGGCTATGTAGACCAGAAGCAGAACAGATTCGGCCATAAAGCACCAGTAGGATGGGTCTGCTTAGCTGCTCCGGAGGGCCCCGCAGGGAGCCTACAGGGTGTGGGGCCAGGTCGTGGGAGGAGTGGGAAGGTGGGTGCCGAGAGAGAAATGAAGGATGGAGAGTGGGAAACAGAGAGGGAGGGGGGAGAACAAGTTAAGCATCTGGAAAATTACTGCAGTCTCATGGCTTCTGCAGCTGATGAGTCATCAGCTGGTTGCCTAGGCAACGGCTATTTTCCTCCTGCTGCTGATCAATTTCATCTTCACAAATGTCCCATGAAACCGTGAGCCGTGAAGATAATACACCTGAGTCACAGAAAGCCTTGCCAACCGAGGGCTGCCTTTTAAGTGTTCGGAGCCAGACCACGAGGGCCAGACCCTTCACCTCCCAGAGCCCAGACCCGCCCCCCTTGCTTGCCACCAACAGCCAAGGCCTTCTCATGCGGCACCACACCATGACG
This sequence comes from Lasiurus borealis, assembly GCA_004026805.1. Taxonomy (NCBI): domain Eukaryota; kingdom Metazoa; phylum Chordata; class Mammalia; order Chiroptera; family Vespertilionidae; genus Lasiurus; species Lasiurus borealis. The sequence continues at coordinate 12,608 of PVJN01043385.1, read as the reverse complement.
TTTCCCTTCTTCCTCACCACCACGTGGTGATGTTTTCTCTCCCCTTTCACAGTGGATGGCGCCGGGACCAAGGGAGGTTAACGACAGGCCACGGTCTGTGCCTGTGTACAGCAGCCTCAGCTCCCACCCAGGTCTGGCCGCCTCTCTGCTCACGACGCCCCTCCACTTGTCACATTGCCCTGTGGGGACATGTTCAACCCCATTTCCTCCTCCCAGCAGCCAGAGGTCCTTTGAGCCGGAAGTGTTCTGCGCCTGGGCTGTCTCTCCTTTTCCAGGGGGCTTCATAGAAATGATAGCACGTGAGCCTCACAGCAGCCCTGTCTGAAACGCAGGAAGCCCATCCCCACATGAGAAAGGGAAAGGTTAAGGGACTTGCCTGCCATCAGCGAGCTCCTAAGAGCTGGGCTGGCACATGGCTGCTCAGATGCTGTGCCCACTCCTTCCCAACACAGTGGCATGGGCCTGGCCACACCCTTTCTGGCTCTGGACCCTCACTCCTCAGAGTTATCCCCAGAAGCCTCAGGCTGCCAAACACCAACTTGCCTTGTCAACCCATTCCAGGCGGAGCCTGCCTGCCCTGGGGCCTCGGGGACCGTCCAGAACCTGCAACCTAAGACTTCAGAGGAAATCTGGATGTCTGAGTCTGAATGTCCAGCTTAATTTTGAAAATGCTACCAGATATTTCAACTAAGTTTATCCTCTTTGCTGGCCCTGACCCATCAGCCTCAGTCCCCTCCCCACGCACCTCTTGTTCTTCAAAGAGAAGTGACCTTGCATCACTATAAGCAGCCAACAAGCATGTAAGATGAAATATACTGATGATCACCAAAAATGAGGAGTCTTGCCTTACACCCACCTGCTGCCTGACCAGGATGGCTTCATTTCCCAGTGACCTGTCGGACAATTTTCCTGCCCCAATGAAAGCCATATTTTTCTTCCTGTGTCTGAGCCCACGTGTTGTGTGCACATGTCTGCATGTCTGTGTTAGTGGCAATGGGACTGAGTGAGGACCCACACGTGCCAGGTGTTCTCTTATGTAAACACATTTGCACCTCAACAGACTTGTGATTGCTAACATTGTCCTTTTTAGATGAAGAAACTGTGGCTCAAAGAAGTTAAGAATTTTGCCTAGCATCATAGAACTAATAAAAGTAACCCTAGCAACGGGCCTCAAATGGTAATTGAATATAGCCACACTGCCCTGGCTGCTGTGGCTCAGTGATGGAGTGCCAATCCATGAACCAAGAAGCCACTTTCAATTTGCAATCAGGGCGCATGCCCCACTGGGGGCTCAGTCCCCAGGAGGGGGCATGTAGAAGGCAGCCCATCGATGATGTTTCTATCTCATTGATGCTTCTCTTTCTCCTTCTCTCTTCCCCTCTCTCTGGAAATCAATTAAAAATATCCACACATTCACCCAACATCTTTATGTCAGGATGGGACCACTTTTTTCAGTGAATCCAATTGGGCGTTAACACCATGTGACCAGGGAGGGGAAACTATGTTGAATCCTTGAAGATGTTCTTTCCCACTTAATGAGATGATGCGAGGGTCTATCTTAATTTTGTTTTAGCCAAAATTAATTCTCACCATCTAACCTCTCAAAAGCACTATGTTATGAGTGAGAATAATTTACAAACCAAGTCAGAGACATTTTAGATTTTTTTTAATCCATCCATCCCCTCAGTGACGGGGGCTGGATGACAGCCATTTGTTCTTTTTTCCAGGAATAAGTCACTACATTCATTTTAATGATTATACATGAAGCCATTTTGGAGTATTTGAACAATTTGCTTGTTTCAATGATTGGGTTTAAAAAAAATTCTGTTTGATTTAGTGAAAATTAAGTCTAATCTCAGTCAAGCTTTGCATACAAACATGTATCTGAAAAAAATGAGGCCAGGCCACAAAGAAACCACCGTGCTGAGGTCTCCTGAATCACTTAAATATGGCCCACAACTTGGACAGCACATCTGTGACATTCATGCTCATTAATTAGCTGCATCATTGGCCACTAAAAATGTAAGGATGGTTACAGTGGTTTTATGAGGAACAAAATATTCTCAAGTTACTCCATTTTTTTTCAATATTAAAATTCACAAATAAAACTGTTTACTTTTTTAAAAATATATTTTATTAATTTTTTACAGAGAGGAAGGGAGAGGGATAGAGAGCTAGAAACATCGATAAGAGAGAAACATCCATCAGCTGCCTCTGCACATCTCCTACTGGGAATGTGCCCACAACCAAGGTACATGACCTTGACTGGAATTGAACCTGGGACCTTTCAGTCTGCAGGCTGACGCTCTATTCACTAAGCCAAACCAGTCAGGGCTGTTTACTTTCTTTAAAGCTGTGTGCTTTGCCTTACTCTATGATTGTGGTTAGAAAGCTAAGTATAAATCATGTTTTTGCAACATAAGACACATTTCCCCATTCATTTTTTTTAGTATTATGTTCCCATTTATTTGTGTGATTAATGTACAGTATATAGCATTTTCCTAAAGAAAATACAACTTTTATTAAATATAAATGGCATAACTAGAGGTCCAGTGCACGAAATTTGTGCATGAGGGGTGTATCTCAGCCCAGCCTGCACCCTCTTGCCATCCAGGACACCTCAGGGGACAAAGCAGTGCACCAAGCAGCAGGCAGCCAGGGAGGAGCTCGAATCGGGGCTGGGCAACACGCTGCTCGTGCTCATCCCGGCCTGCTGCCACTGCTCCATAGTGCTGCCGCCGTGGAGTCCAGAGAGGCTCCCGCCATGGCAGCTGTGCTTACCAGCTGTGAGCCCAGCTTCTGGTTGAGCAGCACTCCACCCTGTGGGAGCACACAGATCACCAGGGGGCAGCTCCTGCATTGAGCATCTGCCCCCTGGTGGTCAATGTGTATCATAACAACCAGTCATTCTGGTCGTTCTGCTTAGGCTTTTACTATATAGACTAGTGGCTCAGTGCACAAAATTAGTGCACTGAGGGGGGTTCCCTCAGCCCAGCCTGTACCCTTTCCATTCAGGGACCCCATGGGTGATGTCTGACTGCCTAAACCAGCAATCTGAGAACACTGGCTCCTAACTGCTCACCTGCCCGCCTGCCTGATCACCCCTAACTACATCTGCTTGCCTGCCTGATTGCCCCTAACCCCTCTACCTGCTGGCCTGATCACCCCTAACTTCTCTTTCTGCTTGCCTGATTGCCCTTAACTGCCTCTGCCTGCCTGCATGATCATCCCTAACTCCCCTCCCCTGCCAACATGATGTCTCCCCCTACTGCCCTCCCGTGCCAGCCTGAACTCACTCCCAATTGCTCTAACCTGCTGGCCTGATCTTGCCCTCCCCTGCCAGCCTGATCGACCCTAACTTCCTCTCCCTGCCTGATCACCCCTGCCTGCCTGATCTTGCCCCCAACTGCCTTACCCTGCAGGCCAATTTCGTTCTGATTGGTCGGTTTCTATGCCAGTCAGCATCAAAAGCTCTGCCTCCTAGGCAGCCATTGGCTCCTTACAATTCACCCAGATTTGGTTCTGATTGGTCAGATTTATGCCTATCTCCAGGCCTGATCAGAGAGACAGGGCTGATCAGCAACCCCTGGGGAGACCTGGAGAGAAATAGAGGTGTGGCTGCTGGCAAAGCCTGGAGAGAAAGAGAGAGGCAACGGCTGATCAACACAGCTGCCACAGAGGCTGCGGATCAGAGCCTGTCTCTCTCTGGGCCTCCGGGCCTGATCTGCAGCCCCCTCAGCAGCCCAGCCATGGCAACCCAGCACTGACTGCAGGACTGACTCTGGTGTTCAGTGGACCCTGGGTTTTTATATATTAGGATTAGGATTTTAAATATGGTGACCTCAAGAAGGTCTGGGAAAACTCAAAGACAGGATAGCAAGTTAGGACAAAAAGAACAAAAAGCCACTCGAAGCTGGGGTCTTGGCTAAGTACTGTGTGGAAGCAAAGGCCATATGTAGCCATTCAAAGAGAAACAGGGCTGTGGAGGTAAGCAAAGCCAGACCCCAGAAGGCTTTACCAAGGATACATTCAGAATAATCCTCTAGGGAGTGACATCACCGATCTGCAGATTGACCTTGAGGAAGATGACTCTGTCAGCATGAAGGCAGGAAGGGTTATGGGAGCCCAGGCAGGAAGCATGGTAGGACTAACCCAAGATGGCATCAGAGAGGATGGGGAGCAGTGATGAACATGGGAGAGATTAGTGACACAATTGCTGCAGAGACTGTGACTGATCCTGGGAAGGTGAGGAAGCACAAGTAGGTGAAAGCCACCATTGTAGAGGACAGCTGAGGGGACCATGATACCATTTAGGGGGGGAAGAAACAGGAGAAGGTGCACATTTACCAAGGACAAAATACACCGAACTTCTGATGCCCACACTTCCTGAGCCACCCAGAAGAGAGCTCAGTGGGACCAGAATCTGGGAGAGTCAGCTGGAAATAACTGAGACCCAGCACCGGTAGCTGCCACTGACTCCAGAGAAGGTCACTCACCATCAGGGTGTGGAGTGAGGAGAGAAACTCCCAAGTATACGTGGGGAGTGAAGAGGCTTCCATGTGGAGGTAAGGTTAGGAGGGACCCAGGAGGAAGCTGTACCTCAGAAGGCAAAGGGAAAGAGAATTTCAGGAGGAAATGGTCAAAGGTTTCAGGGAGTGAAATATGTCAAAATACAGATTCTATTCTGCCCTTTAATGCCTTTAGGGACACCTACCAAATCTCATACCAACAGCCACCTCTCACTCTCACCTTCCTTCTCTCTCTTGGTCATAGTGCTCACAAAGATGTATGCTGTGTGTTTTTAATCCAGGTCCCCAGCTTTTCTGAGCTCCCATGTCCTCATTCACCTCCCAGGACTGACCAGACATTAAATGAGGCAATGAATAGACGGTGCCTGTCACAGGACCTGGCACTAAACCGTTCTCCAGAAATATCAGCTGTCACCATTACTATTATTTATTACTGTTTCTGTGGCTGTCCCTTCCCCCAATGATAATACTTTTCACTGGGGTATTTGCATTCAAGAAGAGACAAAGAGCCCTTAAAGCCAAAAATTCAGTCCTAGAGATGGCACTTCAGACCAAGAGAAAGGAGTGGGCAGGGGTCCTTCATGGCACCCTAATCTCTCCCTTTGAGTGGCACCCACTGGGGCTCACAATGCCTCCTTCCCAATGCTGACAGTGGCTCTGCCCTGCTGACACCAGGCACCTCAGAGTAGACACAGGCGGTGCCCAGGCTCCCAAAGGGCCAGGAGTGGGTAAGCAGGTGCCAGGGGCCTCTGTCTTTACCAGGGGTATCTTCCTGCACCAGGACCTCTGCCTCCACAGGGCCTCTGGCTCTACCAGGGCCTTTGCCTCCACTAGAGCCTCTGCCTCCACCAGGGCCTTTGCCTCCACCAGGGCCTCTGCCTCCACAGGGCCTCTGCTTCCACCAGGGGTAACCCTCTCTGGCTGGTGACTAACTCTGATCTTTGCTGGCTCTGCCTGGGTCCAGAGGAGCCAAAGTCTAGCATCCCAGGGCCTCATCTGCGGGATCTGAGGCCAGCAGCGCAGACTGCTGCAATGAGTCAGCACAAAAAGCCTTCAGCTCTCTGCAAGGCGCCGTGACTCAGCATCTGGTGCACCTCCTCACATCTCTCCTTCCCACACCCTGCTCTCAATCCTGTAGTGGCTACCTCGCCAAGGCACCAGTCATCTCTCCACAAATAAATAAACAATTCATATTTACTAAGCACATATTACATGACAGGAAATAGATACTGAAGTTTTTGCATGTAATTTCTCATCAAAATAACCCTATGAGACAGAAATTATTTTCCCCACTGTATAGGTCAGGGAAATTGAGGATGCTCAGAGAAATGAGCTTTCCACCCATGTGGCCCTCCTCCCCCACCAGTGTCCTCCTTCCCTCTGCCCCTCTCCAGGTCTGTAGCTGCCATTCAGAGTCTCCACCCTGAGTCCCACCCACTGCCATCCACCTACAGGAATCCTTCCTCAAACATGAGTCTGGCCCTGTCACTCACTGAAAAGCCTTCAAAGGCCTCAATGAAGTCAAGGCTCCCTAAGGTGGCATCGCAGACTTCCCTGCCCTCCCACACGGTCTGCTCCTTGAAGTCATACCATCCCTCAAAGGCTCCTGTGTTCACACTGCCATCCTCCACTACAGGAAGGGTGCAGGGAGAGGAGGGTGTCCCTCAGCCCTGCACAGGGGCAGTTATCCGCCCTTGAAGACCCGGCTCATAGGTCACTTCCCCTGCGATGTCTCCCACGTCTCTCCGCCCATCACCCTGGCTCTCCCAGCCCTTCCCTCTCTGCTCACTAACCTGTTCTTATGCAGAGTCGTGGGCCACTGCTTGTTGGGAGGCCGCTGCCCTAACAGGCTGGGAGCTCTCCCTGCTTTGTGTTGCTGCTGTTAATCCTCACCAGAGGATATATTTTCCATCACTTTGCAGAGAGAATGGAAGGCACGGAGGGAGGGTATGGGGGGAAGGGAGAGAGAGAGAGAGAAACATCAACTGGTTGCCTCCTGCATGTGCCCCAAGTGGGGATGGGGTTGGGAGGGGAAAGTGAGAAGGGAACCTGAAACCCAGGTTCATGGCCTTGGTTGGGAATCGAACCCTTGACCCATTGGTGCCCAGCTAATGCTCTGACTACTGAGACACCCTGGCTCTCTGGGCTTTTCACTTTTAGTCCCAGTACCTTCCAAAGGGAATTTTATTGAACTTTATTGCACAGGTGGATGGATAAGTAATTTATTTATGCAGTTAGTTAGTTAGTTAGTTAGTTAGTTAGTTAGCTAATCATCGACTCTGGACGAGGCACGATGCAAGGGCTCTTGAGGAGGCAGAAATGAAGAGAAGAGAGGATTCCTAAGGGAGGGAGTCCAGCCTTGGTCTGATGCTTATATAACTAAGGGCTTTCATTGCTTTTTTCTTGACTCCTTTCCCAGAAAACAAATTGAATTGCAGAGCCTACAGAATACCACCTAATTCCATCCTATTTAATCTGGACACGACTGCCATCCATCTAACTGCCACGCTGCTTACAAGAAAAGCCATCATCAGGCCTAAACTGCTGCCAACTCCTCGGGGACCCTAAATCCATCGCGATGCTAGCTCCCCAAGTCCTGCAAATTCAGTGGGTGTTCCTGATTAATCATGGACTAATTAACCACACGGTGCTGACAACCACGCGTGGAGGCGAACGGTGGTTCTTTTCCTAGAGACAAGCGCTCATAGCCCTGGGCTAGGCCATTCCATCAGATCCAAAGTGACCCCTTTGCTCTTTGCCCCTCTGAACTAACAGCAGGCTTCTGGCTCTCCAGTTCTTTTCTACACAAGCAGACTGCATTTCACCAACGCGATGTTGGCACTGGAAGCACCTTCTGGGCAAGGATGCCATGTCTCGGACCGCCTCCGACACCAGCCAGCACAGGGCTCTCCTGCACTGGCGACTCCAGAATTAGGGACCCCAGGTGCAGGGGTGCAGTGGGAAGTGGGGGCGGGCCATGGACCTGGGCTGGCTCGGCCTTGGAGCTCCTATATGGGCCAGGCCGGAAGGGCGTGTCCCAGGGAGTCTGCCAGCGGGGCACTTCCTTCCCATTTGTGCAAAGGCTAGCGGGTATAGGTTCAGCCCTGCACCAGGCACGGCTAAGCACGATCCTAAATAGAAAAAAGCAGATTTATTTCAGTCCCTGTCCTGTGCCAGATACTGTGCTGAGCTCTGTCCCTGTATTATGTCATTTATTCCTTAAAATGCCCTGGGGCAGGTGTTAGCATTTTACAGACGAAGACACTGAGGCTCAGTGGGGTTAGCTAATTGGGTTGCGATCGCACAGCCAGAAAGTGGAGGAGCCTCTGGTCAGTGGGACACAAACGTGGTGTATCTTTGGCCACCACGAAATCCTGTCTCGTCCTCATTCGCTAGTTCTGGTGGCTGCATATTCCTTGGCTCATAACGTAAACTTGGGATGACAGACTATATCCACTGAAGGTGCGTAGCTGAGAATTTCCCCTTCTCTACCATGCTGTCCCCTCAAGTCGTCCACCAGCCTCTCCATCCTGCTTCTGGGGGGTAGACAGGACTCGTGATGAGTGGACAAGACTTTCCATGTGAAACACGTCAAAGGCAGGAGAACTGTCAGAGGGTGATCCACAGTTTATTTTTTCTAGAACATACAGGTTTTGGGGTGAAAAGAAGAGTTCTTGGCCCCCACGTGTCCCTGGATGATCCCAACGTTGAGCATCTTCCCCCAGATGCATGTGCCCTGGAGAGGCCCTCCCTAGGGTCCAGGCACATTGGGGAAGAAGGATTCATTGCTAGGGCTTCCTAACAGAGCAGAGCCCTAAGGCTGAGTTGCCAAGGCAACAGCAGTGACGTCACTGAAGGAAGACAACCCGCTGGGAAGCAGGCCCAGCTTTCCATCAGGCCTCGCTGGCCCGGGTCAGGTTTCATTAATCCCGAGCTTCCTTCCAGAACCCTGAGAGCTGCCCGTCCCCCTCCCACCACACCAACACGGGAGAGAAGGAGCTGCCTTTAGGTCTCTCCTCTCCCTAGTCTTCCCCCCCCCCGCCAAACCCTGACAAACAGTGGGAAGGATGGAGGGTGTCATTGTGGGCCCCCACCCCTGCTTTTATCTGGGACTTAGCTGTGAGATTTGGGGAGGAGGAAATGCACAGCCCCAGAGCAACCAAGAGACAGGCCAGGAGGTGCCCTTTGTGTGCCCGGAGAACAAGGACGAGAGACACTGGCATTCCAAAATCAATCTTCGGGACGCGGCAGAGCATGGTGTTCTCGCAGAGGCTCCTGCAGAGGACGGGCAGCAAAGGCCAGCAGGAGGGACTCATGGCGGCCTGTAAGGAAATATCAGTGCTTCTTGCAAACATCGTCCCTGCACGGGTTCCATCCTGCACACTGACAGGAATGGTCCTGACTTGAGAAACTTCTTCAATTTGGGGAGACCCAAATATTTCCAACCCACAGGGCCCACCAAAAGGGGTTGGAAACTGATGTCCAGACAAAACCCTTTGGTGTGGCCAGGCCACTCCTAGGAGCTCACTCAGGGAAATGCCCGGAGCTGGCAGATACCTGAGAGGCACCTGGTGCTCAAAGTGCACTTCGGAGCTGTCACTCAGCCTCTGTTCCCGTTCAGACACGTTGTCACAAAGCCAGTACCTACCTAGAGCGAGTGCTGTGTGTTCGGTGAATGATGTAACAGAGCTCCGATCAAATGCAAACCCATGCTCATTAGCAGAGTCTAGAAGCAGAGTCCACTCAGCTGTCCTCACTCCCCACCCCGAGCACCTGCCAGGCCAGGAAGGGAAATGAAAGGAAGAGAGCGTGGCTGGCGACTGACTTTCTCAAAATGAGCCAAGCTGGACCTTCAGCTTGTTGCCCAGACCTTGAACTTCCTGAAATGATATGCAGCCCTTTTGGGGAGGAGTGTATATATAGCTTTCATGAGCTTCTCAGAGAATTCAGGTCAGTGACAGTCCAAAAAAAGGAATAAGAACCACTGAACCAGGCCTGTCCTCTGTGGCTCAGTGGTTGAGCATCAACCTATGAGCCAGGAGGTCACGGTTCAATTCCCAGTTAGGGCACATGCCCAGGTTTTTGGCCTGAATCTTCATGGGAGGGCATGCAGAAAGCAGCCAATCAGTGATTCTCTTTCATCATTGATATTTCTATCTCTCCCTCTCCCTTCCTCTCTGAAATCAATAAAAATACTTTTTTTTTAAAGAATCACTGAACCAGGTATTTTGACTCTGAAAAGAAGTAATACACAACAAGTAACCGTGCAGTCAGCCAAAAAGGACAAAGACATGAATAGACCTGGCAAAGGACACAAAAGACAGTCACTCTGATGTTCAGTTTTCCTTTTGCAATTTCAAAGCATTATAGTTTTAAAGGGTGTTTATTACAATACCCACCCAGCTTGGAAACTTGCCTCAACGTTGCTGTATACCCTCTTTAAGTGTGAAAAATATTTTCTGACTTTAAGAAAACTAAGTGAGGAGAGAAAGAGAAGAGGGAAATCTCAGCAATGAATAAACTGAACATTTAAAACATCACCTATAGCCTGGCCATGGTGACTCAGTGGTTGAGCATTGACCTGTGAACCAGGAGGTCACAGTTCTGGTTAGGACACATGCCTGGGTTGTGGGCTTGATCGCCAGTAAAGGGCATGCAGAAGGCGGACAACCAATGGTTTTCTCTCACCATTGATGTTTCTCTCCCTCTCCCTCTCACTCCATCTCCCTCCCTCTGAAATCAATAAAACATAGCAGGGGTGTTTCCCCGCACCATTCACTCTGATGGTAAACGGAACATTGTACATCAGCTCCCATCTGCTGTGTTCTGACAGCACTTCATCCCACCAACTCAGAATCGGTTTGGAAGGGAGGCCAGGCAGCCGCTTCCCAAACCCTCAGGGCACTGACTTCTCCCCGTCTAACACAATCCCTGTTATTTTACCCAAAGAGCAGGCAGCTTAGCTTCAAGTTATTTGCTTTCAGAAAGCCCCGCTGCTTGCCAACTTGATCACCTCTCAAGCTGTCTTTGGTGTTCCTAACATTTTAAAAAATATATTTTTATTGATTGTAGGGAGAAAAAGAGGGAGAGAAAGATGGAAACATCAATGATGAGAGAAAATCATCGATCAGCTGCCTCCCACATGCCCCATGCTGGGGATCAGAGCCACAAGGCCAGACCTGACATTTTTAAATGAACCGATGTTAGATTGAATGGAAGACATTTTCAGAAATTTGCCACAATGTGCAGATGAGTATGTATCAGGAGTAAGTTCATATCTGTGTTCCCCCCAATCATTGGCTGCTATACTCCTGTACATAACATGACTTTTCCTGAGGCAGAAACGTCTGCCTCCCTCCACCATCCCATCAGCTCCCATCGTCCTGGTGGCCCCCAGATTCACAAAGAGCCCTGCCCCCTGGCCCTGTGCACAGGGAGAGAGCCGAGCCACCAACACCTCAGAGGAGCATACTGCTGCCCTCTTCCTGGTGTCAAGGGCTATGAAAAGCATAGACGCGCACCTGGTCTCTAGACGCCCACCAGCCCAGCAGAGAAAAGCCTGCACGTGCTCCGGACGCACGTGGGCAGCAAGAGAACTACCGTGTGGCTTGGTCTTTCAGGTCTGAATCCTGGGCTCCTCAGCATCTCCACTTTTCCTGGCATCTCCTGACATCTTCCCAGCGGATGGAGGCGAGAAAGGCCAGAGCCCCAAAGCAACCGCAGGCCACTCAAAGGGGTTGGAAATGGATGTCCAGACAAAACCCTGCATGTGCGTGCTTACAGCCGCTTCAGTCATCCTTGGAAGCCACCAAGCGGTCCTTCAATAGGTGAGTGGCTAAATAAATAATAAATAGTTCAGATGGACCTGAAGGGTGTTATGGTAAGTAAAGTAAGCCAGTCACAGAAAGATAAGCATTATATGATTTCATTCACATGTGGAATCTAATGGGCAAAATAAACTAACAACAAAAAAAAACAACAAAAATAAATAAATAACCCACACAATGGAATTATCAGTGGTTAAAAGAAGCTATCGAGCCACACATATGTGTTACTAAGTGAAAACAGTCCATCTGAGACGGCTGTGTGCTGTGTAATTCCTCCTAATGTGACTCCCATGGTAAGTCTAGTCACCATCTATCACCGTAATCATATTACAATATTATTGACTGTGTTCCCTGTGTTGGGCGCCACATCCCAGTGACTTTCATTTTCTAACTGGAAGTTCATGTCTCTTATTCCTCTTCACCTTTTTCACCCACCCTCCACCCGCTTCCCTCTGGCGGCCATCTGTTCATTCTCTGTATCTATGAGTCTGTTTCTATTTTGTTTGGTTTGGTTGTGTTGTTTTGTTTTTTATTTTTGTTTTTTCCTTGTTAGATTACACATATAAGTGAAATCACATGGCATTTGTCTTTCTCTGTCTGACTTTATTTCATTTAGCGCAATACCCTCTCAGTCCATCCACGTTGTCACAATGGCAAGGTTTTGTTCTTTTTTGTGACTGAGTCATATTCATTGTAGGTAGGTAGGTGGGCAGATACCAAATCTTCTTCACCCATTTACCTATCAGTGGACACTTAGATTGGTTCCATAAGTTAGCTACTATAAATAATGGCTCATGAACACAGGAGGGTTTTTTTTAAATTAATTAATTAATTAAGTTATTGTTATTTTTCTCCCTATTGCCCTCCCCACCCCGCAGTACATGCCCTCATCTGTCCCCACTCCACCTCCCCCCCCTGCCTTCCCCCATTGCCCCGTATCCACTGGCTGTGCCTACACACACATGCACACAAGTCCTTCGGTTGATCTCCTATAGGCCCCTCCTCCCCAACTTCCCCTGCCTTCCCACTGTAGCACGACAGTCTGTTCATTGCTTCTTTGCCTCTGCATCTGCTTCCCCTCCTCCACCTCCTTTTTCTTGTCTTTAAAAACATCTTGCCCCTGTAGGCTAGAAATAAACCCACCAGAGCAAAAGAAAAATGATTGAGTCCCAATTTCAATGTCCAATAGCTTTGAGTCCCAGTTTCAGTGTCAGACAGTTCCTTATGTGTACATGTCATCAATGGTATCTGG
>PVJN01043384.1:0-17821 GCA_004026805.1 Lasiurus borealis | reverse complement strand
GCCCTTCAATTCTTAATGATGATAGCTTTGCTGGATAGAGTACAGTGGCACCTCGAGATACGAGTTTAATTCGTTCCGTAACCTGGATCGTATATCAAGTTGCTTGTATCTCAAAGCAAATTTCCCTATTGAAATCAATGGAAATGCCATTAATCCATTCCAGCCCCCAAAATGCCACCCCAGTTGTTCTTGTTACATGTTTTTGAATAAGAAAAATGTATTTATAAATGAAAAATATTGCATAAAAACATAATAAAAGAGAATGTAAAAAAATAAACTGGTTTTATAAAGTGTATTTACCTAGTCATTACACTCTTAATGCTACATTTTATCCCTAAACTGAATGTAACTTAACTAATCTTCACTGAACTTAATTGCTACTGGTCTTTTGCATTTTTGGCCGATTTAAAAAAGAAACGTGTCCAACGAGGTTTGCCTCTTCCTCCCTTTCAGAACGTTTCTGAAATGGGTGAGGTAAGTTTCATTGAACAGCTCCGATGTATGACCAGTAGCAAATTTTTCGGGGTGTTTCTTTTCCATGAAGGGTGACACCCTCTCCCACATTTCTAAGATCTCCTTTATCTCACTTGTAGAGATCTCCTCCACCTCTGGCTCCTCCTCGAAACCAATTTTTTGGAGAACCTCCGCATATTGCTGAGACTGCAACTCTTGTAACTCCTCTGTAGTGAGTTCCAGAGAGTGCTCCTCGACGAGCTCATTCACGTCTCTCTCTTCCACTTCCAGACCCATGGATTTTCCCAGAGACACTATCTCCTCCTCCACTGGCACCTCAGGTTCGAATCCTTCCAAGGTCCTTTCGGCTATGGCCTCAGGCCACAGCTTCTTCCATGCAGAGGTCAAAGTCCTCTTTGTAACACCCAGCCAGGCCTGATCAATAATTCTGAGGCATATCACGATGTTAAACTGGTTCTTCCAGAACTCTCAAAGGGTGAGGTTTGTGTTCTCCGTCACCTCAAAGCAGTGCCGGAACAGGTGCTTGATGTACAGCTTTTTAAAATTAGAAATCACCTCCTGATCCATGGGCTGCAGGATAGGAGTGGTGTTGGCAGGTAGGTAGACAACCTTTATAAACTTGAACCCTTCGAGGAGTTCATTTCGAGGTTCGGTGGGTGAGCAGGAGCATTGTTGAGGCCGGGAGGGCTTGCATGGTTAGGTTGTTTTTCTGTAAATATTTCTTAACAGAAAGGCCGCAAACCAGGTTTACCCACTTGACAAAGAACTGCCTGGTGACCCATGCCTTCGGGTTTGCCCTCCACATAACTTGCAGTTTATCTTTTACAATCTTATGTGACTTAAAGACTCTGGGGTTTTCCGAATGGTATACAAGCAGAGGCTTGATCTTGCAGTCGCCACTTGCATTGGCGCACAGTGTGAGAGTTAGCCTATCCTTCAGGGGTTTGTGGCCTGGCATTGCCTTCTCATCTGCCATTATATAAGTCCCATTCGGCATCTTCTTCCAGAAAAGCCCTGTCTTGTCACAGTTGAAGACTTGCTGGGGGATATATCCTTTGGCTTCTATCAGTTCGGAAAAAGTTTTGAGGTAATCCTCAGCTGCCTTCACATCTGAACTTGCTGCCTCACCATGCCTGACGATGGAGTGAATGCCGGACCTTTTCCTGAAGTTATCAAACCAGCCTCTACTGACTTTAAATGAGTTTTCGATGCTTCGTCCATGGAAGTGCGTGGGGTCTGCTCCAGCAAATCACTGTAAATCGCTCATGCCTTCTCGCATATGATGCCCTGTGTTAATGTATCTCCTTTAAGCTGCTTCTCCGTCACCCACACCATCAGTAGATTCTCCATCTTTTCATGGAGAGAGCTACAGAGCTTAGAAATTATTGTAACACCCTTAACTGGCCTTATACCCTTTATCGACTCCTTCTGTTTAAGCACAGTGCATATCGTTGAAGTACTATGCCCGTATTGCTTTGCCAAGTCAGCCACTCACACACCTTGCTCATATTTTTCTATGATTTCACGCTTTAATTCAGTAGACATCATCCTCTTCTGAGTACTGACATTTCCACTTGCTTTCTTCCAACCCATGGTTATAAAAAGAAATGTGATGAAGTATGTAAATGCACAAATGATGCTTCGACAACGAGGTAAACAAGCAAACTGACTGAGGCATGGGAAACTATGAGATGCTCGAGTCGAGGTAAACAGGTGGGTCGTGTGCAGCCAGCCAATCCGTGCGATTACTCGTATCTCAAATGTTGCTCATATTTCAAAGCAAAAAATAGCTCGTTCGATGGCTCATATCTCAAAAATCTCGTATGTTAGGGCACTCGTATCTTGAGGTAGCACTGTATTCTTGGTTGTAGGTTCTTGTTACTCATCACGTTGAATATTTCTTGCCACTCTAATCTGGCCTGCATAGTGTCTGTTGAGAAATCAGCTGACAATCTTATGGGTACTTCCTTGTATGTAATTAACTGTTTTTCTTTTGCTGCTTTCAATATTCTCTCTTTGTCTTTTTCTCTTGGTATTTTAATTCTGATGTGTCTTGTTGTAGTCCTCTTTGGATTCCTTTTGTTTGGGATTCTCTGTGCTTGCGGGATTTGTAAGTCTATTTCTTTCACCAGATGTGGGAAGTTTTCAGTCATTATTTCTTCAAATAGGTTTTCAGTATCTTGCTCTCTCTCTTCTTCTGGCACCCCCATGATTCTGATGTTGGTATGCTTGAAGTTGTCCCAGAGGCTCCTTACATTATCTTCATGTTTTTTAATTCTTTTTTCTTGTTGCTTTTTCATTTGAGTGTTTTCTGATTCTTTATATTTCAAATCTTTGACTTAATTCTTGCCTTTCTCTGCTGTTAGGTCTCTGCATAATATTTTTTTTTATTTAGTAAGTGTATATTTCATTTCTAGTTGGTCCTTTTTCATCTCCTCTTGGATCTTGCTAAATTTATCAATCTTTTCTAGGAGATTCTTGAAAACCGTTATAACTGTGGTTTTGAACTCTATATCCAGTCATTTATTTTCCTCCATTTCTTTCGTTTGTGATGTCTTCCTTTGTCTTCGCCTTTTCATTATGCTGAGAGAACTTCTGTGTTGGATTCGGCCTTATGATACAAGACTTGCCAAATTGCAAATGCCTCTCTGTTGAGCTTGGAAAGGGTGGAGTCTCAGGGATTGACAGACTGCCTTGCTTTCTAGTCGGCCCCACCCTACACGGCCCTTGGGTCTCACGTACCTCTGTGTAATCACTGGAGCTGTCCCTGTACACATGCTCAGTGCCTCTAGACCACTGCCTTTCTAGCTTCCCTGTGCTTCGGGACCCTATGAGTCTGGGTTCCCAGGGTCTTGCCAGAAACTGGGGTTTAGTGGAGTTAGAAGTGGAACAGTTGGGAGGCTCTGTTTCCTGCCTACTAGTAAAAGCCAGGGGCACAGTCAGCAGTCTGTCTTCTGCGCGCAGTGCTGTGCACACCACCAGTCTTCTGCCCTTTTGCGACTCCCCTAAATTTCTGTGCACTTCTCCCCTTTTTCAGTCCAAATTCCCCTTGTATGAGTTTTGGCTGGATCTGAGGTTCAAAGGAGTTGGGAGTCTCCCATTTCCCTCCTGCCAGAGGAAGCCAGCCAGGCAATCCGGCTCCCGCCCTCTCCACATGCACATCTCCATACCTCAGCTTTTTGCAGTTCCTCTGGGTCTCTGTGAGCCCTTCTCTTTCCTTCTACTTAAAGAATTTCCACTCAGCCAGCTTTTCTGTGGTTCTGGATGATGTCCATTCTGTCTTTTAGTTGTAGTTTTGAAATTGTTGTGCAAGGCAGAAGTTTAGGTGCTTACCTATGCCACCATCATGGATTCTCTCCCTTAAACTACTTTTTAACCAAAATAAGGCAAATAAGGATGTGTAATAAAGACTACGAAAGGCAAGTTTAGTGGGCTCAGTATGTGAAGAAGGAGGAGGATGTAGGAGTAAAAAAAAAAGAAAGACAAAAATCTAATAATGAACATTTACTCTTTAACAGTCATGTTAAATATATCAACTCAGTTATTTCTCATACAAACAGAATAAGGTAGACATTGTTATTCATACTATTTAATAGATGAGTCAGAAGGAAGTGAAAAAAAATAGATTCAAGTTCAAATAACTAGTAATTGATGGAGGAAAGAACTAATCCCGAGAGACTTGATGGTAAATGTATGCCATTAACCACTATCAAGGCAACTCAAGTCACAGACACACAAATTAACCATTAAGAAAGAACAATTCATTATTTATAATTAAAATTATAGCTGAACTCTGATGAGCAAAGTAATAAACTACATATTTCTGAATATTCCAAGTTATTTGTATCATCATCAACTGAGGTAATTTCTGTGTATTTTTCCATTTTCTCTTTTTCCACCTCTTCCCCTTCCTTATCACTTAGAGTGGTTGAGTTAAATTTTAAACATAAATTTCCCTTGTTGTTGTATTAAAAACAATGTTTACATTTTAATGTTAAAATAGATGTTGCACATGAAGAATTTACATTTAAAATAAAATTAAAATCCCATATCTAAAAGCATTGAGGCAAAAAATTCACAAGTATCCATTAATTTATGTATTTGTAATAACATGTGGAAGTATATGCATTATAGTAATGTATAAAATATATTAATATATTTGTATAAATATTATATTAATAAATATATGAGAGAGACCCATTTTGAAATCAAAGTCATATTTCTCTGAACTGTTGAGTAGACTTATACAATCCAGTACTATTCAAAGTGTCTCCCTTTTGATAAAGCTATATCAGCATCACCTGATGAGTGTGCTAGAAATGAAAATTTAGGTCCCTTCTTAATACTCCTACATAGGATTTCTGTGGATGAAGGAAAGGAATCTGTGTTTTTTTGAAGCTCTCCAGGTTATTCTTATGTACCTGAAAGTTTTCGAAAAACTGCTATAGTCATATAATACCAGAACTTTATAACTGCATAGTGCCACATAAAGTGGATATGTTATATTTTAATGACAATGTCACAAATAATTTTATAGATATACTTACTTAAGGGTCATTACAGAGAAAAGAGGGGTTGGACAGATATGCACTTAAAAATAGACTGGCCATTTCCTAGATAAATTCATAACTTCCTTAGTTAAGATATCACCTTCTGCTCTCTTAAAGTTTTCAAGGGCATTAACCTCAATAGTAATAAAAAAATTATCAAATAATGTCTACATTCTTGAAATATAGATTGTTTCAATTTGTATCTCTTTGATGGTTAGTGGTGTTTAGAATTTAGTACTCCAATGGTGGGAATGCAGACTGATACAGCCACTGTGGATAACAGTATGACGTTTCATGAAAAAAAATAAAGATGGGCCTTGACAGTGTGGTTCAGTGATTGAGCGTTGACTTATGAACCAGGAGGTCAGGGTTGGATTCCCAGCCAAGGTACATGCCTAGGGTTTGGGCTTGATCTCTGGTAGCAGTGATCAATGATTCTCTCTCATCATTGTTGTTTCTATATCTCCCTCTCTTTTCCTCTCTGAAATCAATAAAAAATATATTTTAAAACAAAAAAGATAAAAATAGAACTGCCATTTAATGTAAGTGGTCCCACTTCTTGTAATATAACCTAAGAATCTTGAAACACCAATCAGAAAAAAAAATATGCACCCCTATGTTTATAACAACATTATTTACAATAGCTAGGATCTGGAAAAGCCCAAGTGCCCACCAATATATTAATGGATATAAAAGCATTGGTACATTTACACTATGGAATACTATGTAGCTGTAAAATAAAAGGATTATGTGTCAGCATGGATGAACCTGGAGAGTATTATGCTGAGTGTAATAAGCCAGTCAGAGAAAGACAAATATCATATGATCTTACTTATAAGTGGAGTCTAATGAACATAATAAACTGACAAACAAAATAAGTTTAGAGACATAAAGACATGGAACAGATCGACATATCTCAGAGTGGAGTGCGAGAGACAGGGAAAGATTAATAAAATATTATATACATATATATGCATAACAAGGGACACACACAATAGTGTGATGAAGGCCTGGGGTGGAGCAGAGGCTGGGAAGAGAGGGTAAGAAGGGGAGGTTGGGGGATATCTGTAATACTGTCAACAATAAAATAAAAAATTTAAAAACCGAGAGAAAAGAGGAAAAAAGAAAGGCAGCAAGGAGGAATGACAATACTTTGGTTTGAAAAACATCCCCTCAAATACAAAATAATCTCAATTGTCATTGTAGAACAAAAATTACATAATTTGGGATAATATTGATGTTGTATAGATTCTAGGGGAGTAATGAGTTTGTGAGATTTCAAGCACTATCATGTTGAATGGCATGAGGAGAAAAATATATACATTCTGTTCTAATAATATAAAATTATGTTAGTTTAAAGTGAAATAATTTCAGTGGTTTGGGAGACTGATATTTTGATTTTTCTATTTATTTTATTAGCTATAATTGATAAAAATAGATATTTTTGCTAAAATTTAAGGTGCTTGAGATAGAATTTCATTAGAAATTGATAGGATTAGAAACAAGAAATTACTGTGAATAATTTTGTGGCATCATTCAATTTAGATACAAGAAAATTGTGTGACAACTAATTGTTCTTTGAATTTTTTCTATGATTATAAATTATGTATTATCTATGTAGTTTATACTTATCATTAATGTCATATGCTGAATATCACATACAGATAAATGATACTCTATCCGTGGTCGGCAAACTTCGGCTTGCGAGCCACATGTGGCTCTTTGGCCCCTTGAGTATGGCTCTTCCACAAAATACCACAGCCTGGGCAAGTCAATTTTGAAGAAGTGGTGTTAGAAGTTTAAGTTTTAAAAACGTGGCTCTCAAAAGAAATTTCAATCATTGTACTGCTGATATTTAGGTCTATTGACTAATGAGTTTGCCGACCACTGCTCTAAGTAGCAATATTAATAAAATTTATAGTGATTGAAGGTATAAATTCAGTATTTATCAGAATTTATGCATTACAACAACATAAACAATAGTTACCTTTACAAATGCAACAATTTTCAAGGAGATTGTTGCTAAATATAAGGAGTTCATCACAAAATCCATTAGATTCCACCAATCATGGATATAATCTTGAAGTCCACCATCCCACATTTGTTTTATTTCTCCCCATATGAAACCTGCAATTATAAAGAGGTTTACTGTCAGTGTAATTTTCAATCAAATTACTAAAAACAGAGTTACAATTTAAGAAGTATAAGATCTTAGGCTATAAGAGACCATATAGTTATACTAGATACAGCATCTATTACTAGAGGAAATAATATTGAATCCCAGACAGATTTCGGGACTCTCAGCTAATTGTAAAGAATGCTGTTAGGGCAGCTTCACTTTCTTTTACATAGTATTTGAAAAATTGATAAGAATGTGACATTTTTAATCAAACTGTAATTTCTCTTTAATTATATATTTGTATGGAAAATACAATATTTATTTGTAAACAAATATTTTAAAATATTCTTCACCCCAAGTAAAAAAACAGTGTATCTACTAAACATATCCAGTTTAATACCATTAAAAGGTTACTTTGTTATGCTTTTGTAAGCAATTAGCACCTTGAAGATCTGATTTCAGGTGTAGACAAAAGGTTAACTATAACATTCCTGGTACTTCATTAAAATGTGTACATTTCAAGCTTTAAAGCTATAACCACGAAAAATAAAAATCCCTTTTCTCTATTATGGTCATATTTTTATAGGAAATGTGTTTTGTTTATTTCAATCTAAGAAGTACTTGTAAAATATCATTATATATCATTACTCTTTTTTCATAATTTTAATAAAATTTGTGAGTCTTTTTATAGCCTAATAATGAGGATATATCAGAATATATATAATCAGGAAATATGAAAAGAATAAATATAATTTCCTAAGTACAGTAATACAAGCAAACAATAAGATTCTTTTAAAAAATGATAGCCTGGAAAGTCAAATGTGTAGCACAGAGCTTCACATCCATTTGACACTAAAAAGCAAGAAAAGTCATATTAACTTTAAAAACATAACTTTTCATGAAACCATTAAAGAGATAAGACACCAAGGAGCTTATACTTGAAGAAAAAGCAAGTTCTTCCAAAAAGAACCACAATATGAGTATTAGGTTACTTATGGCAGAATGGAGGGGTGAGAGACACTGGCATTATATAAAGGAGTAAGATTTCAGAAAGAGGTTTTAAATAAATTAAAAGCTACATGTGAACTAGCATCATAGGATAGAACCCCTGGGACACAGACACAAGGAAATTTGTACCCATGTGCATACTCTTTTCCATAGATCCAATTCACTGTTCAAGAGGCTGATTCTAAGGGAAGGGCATGCTCCTGTACCCTAAGGAACAAAACACATTATCCCTATTGGAAAAGTAGGAAACAGCCTTGAAATTAGGGCTGTTTATTACACCAATATCATCAAAGATTTTCTACAAAGTGGGAAGGTCAAGAAACCTACTTCTGCACATGATCTGGAAATATTTACTGCCATGAGAAGAAAGGTGTGGATCATTGAGAAACTCCATCCTCAGTGCCCAGGTATAGGCCTACCTGAGTCTCCCTTGACTGGGACAACATAAAACCTTTCTGTCCCCTTCCCCCCTCACCAGGTCAACAGATACCAGGCAATGTGCAAAAGCTGATAACCACAAGAGCATGGATAGAGACACCATACCCTTGAAGAATAGGTGTACCCAGAGCAGCCAAAAGCTGTTGGTGGAACAAGAATTCTAATATCCCTCTTCCTCACCTGCTATAACATTTAAGACTTCTATAACAAATTATCTTTGAATGGGTGTCTTACAAAAAGTAGACATTTATTTATTTATTATGTTCTGCAGACTACAAGTCTAAGATCAGGGTATTAACCTGATCCAGCAATGGTGAGAGCCCTTTTCCATATTGCAAACGGCTAATTCTTCTTTGTATCTTCACATAGAAGAAAAAGAGTAAGCCAGCACCCTGACTCTTCTTTTAAGAGCACAAATCCTACTTATGATAGCTTCACTCTCATAACCTAACTAGAGGCCCAGTGCACAAAATTCATGCACAGGTAGGATTCCTAGATCTGGCTGGTGATCAGGGCTGATCTGGGCCTTCCAGCTGCTTGTCAGTCTTCCTTTGTTCACGCGGCCCCCTGGTGGTCAGCACACATCATAGATCAAACTCCTGGTCTCCCGATGGGACTTCCAAGGGGACACTTTGCATATTAGCCAGATGATAGATAGATAGATAGATAGATAGACAGACAGATAGAGATATACAGATATACAGATGTACAGATGTATAGATATATATAGATATATTATATATATAGATTGCTTCCCAAAGAATCTACCCCCAAATACATGCACAATGGGAATCAGGATTTCAACATATGAATTTGAAGGGGACACAGACATGTAGTCTATATACTACCTTAAGCAGAAGTATATGGTGCATTAAAATTGTAGCAGCAAAGAACCCAAACCCAGCTCATTTCCTGACTATCTTGCCTCAAATTTCTGCATTAATGTTATAGCAGAAGATTCATTTATATTTTCAAGTATAAATGCTATGCACTTCTGTTTAGTCTTCTGCACAGGTAGAATCAATACACTCAAAACACAAACATATTCATACAGCATGATCCATCATGTTCATACTGTTTTTAAAAAGATAAGAAAAAGAACTGAAGAAATTGGGGTGGGATAGCACGGAATAAAAAGACACACAGCATACAAAGACTGATATCAAACTTGTCTGAAACTATGTAAGACAGAGTGACATCACTAAATTACTAAAAGGAAAATATCAACCCAGAGTCCTATACACAAAATGAATAGTTCTAATAAATGAAGGTAAACAAAAGACCTTTTTTAGACAATGAAAAACTCAAGTGTATTACCATAAGATATATACTACAAGAAATGTTTAACCCCAATCATAAAATTATTTTCGTTGCTATTTGATAACAGTAATTTTGCTACTGTTAATGAATCATAATGTAAATATTGTGTCGCAACCCACAGGTTGAGAACCGCTAGCAGGGTCATCTAAGACCATCGTAAAACACAGGTATTTACATTATGATTCATAACAGTAGTAAAATTACAGCTATCAAATAGCAACGAAAATAATTTTATGGTTGGGAGTTACCACAATATGAGAAACTGTATTAAAAGATCATGGCATTAGAAAGATTGAGAACCACTGGCTTAAGAGATATACAGTATTTTGGGCAAAAGGTATTTGATAGTAAACAGAAGTTTAGGTTTATAAAAATAAATGAAAATCTATATCCATAAGTGGCTAATGTAAAAATAAATATAAAAGATATTTTTTAAAACTTTGAGTTATTCTAACATGTAATCAACTGCCTAAAGTAAAAAAATATAACATTAACAAAGATGAGAAAGCAAAATTTGTAACATACTATCATACAGTGCTTATACTATATGTAAAACAATAGTATTTGAATTTATAATGTGATAAATTAACATTTCATAATTCTAAGAAATCTTTAAATATTTTAAGTGTATTAATAAAGAGTCAGACATACAAGTAAACATGGAGTTATAAAAACTACTCAATCCATGAACAGGCAGAAAAAAATTTTAATGCAACAAAAATCATATGTAACAAATAAGAAAAATAATAGTACTGTAGTGGATTTTAAATCCATCTTCATCAATAATTATATTGAATGAAATGTATGCTCTAAACATAATTATTAAAAGACAGATGGTTGTAGAAGATACAAATGAAAATTACAACTATACTACAATTTATTAATAGGTTAAATGCAAAGAAATAACAAGATAGCATAAAATAATAATCAAAAGAAAGCTCCAGTGTCTATATTAATATGTGTAGGTATATTTCAGAAGAAATGTTACTAGGTATATAAGGGGACATAAAGATAAAAAGGTCATCTCACTAAAAGAAAGAACAATCCTAAATATGGATACAACTTATCAAATAATTTTATAATGCAAGATACTATCATTATTAGAACTGAAATAAAAGTACAGTTACAGGTAGAGACTTTATTTCTCTCTGTAACCAATGGAAGCAGTAGGCAGAAATTTAGTAAGGATCCCTAAATAATACTATTAACAACTTGACAACAGCAGAATAACATATTTTTTCAACTACATATGAAACATTTACAAAGATAAACTATGTTATGGACTATGAGACAAACCTCAACTACTTATACAAGTTGAGACCATACAACGTGTGTTTTATGACAACATAATAAACAATAAATCAATAATGAAATGTATCTGGAAAATGTCCAAGTATTTTCCAACTAAAAACACACCTTTAATTACTCTTGGACAAAGAGAAATTGGTGGAGGTGGGAAAGGGCATCACATGGATAAATGGCAATGAAAAAATAAGAAAAGATAAAATAAAATAAAATAAAATAATAAAATATAAAATATTTTAAATTGGTTGAAAATAAAATTCAACCAAATAAATTTATGATGTAGCTATTGTACTTAGAATGAAATTTGTAAGTCTAAATGCTTTACTAGAAAACGATAAGTGATAAGTGTCTCAAATAATAATCTCAGTTTTAACTATAATGCTATGATAAAAAGAAGAAATTAAGACCAAAACATTCAGAAGAAATAAAATAAAAAATATAACAGCACTAATCAATGATTTTTAAAATGTAGAACTTGAGAAAAAGAACAACTGAATCTAAATATTTGAAACAGTCAAATCTGTTAACACTCTAGCCAGAATGATGGTCAAGAAATAGAGAAATACACATAATCAATTTCAGAAATGAAAAAAGTGCTATCAATAAAGATTATATAGATTTTATAAAGATAATACAATAAACAGGTTGGTACTCATAAATTTTGTAATTTAAATAAATTGGGCATTTTTCCTGAAAGACACAAATTTCTAAAGTGATTCAAGACAATGTAGAGTTGTCCTATAGTTATTTAAGAATGTGAACTTATAGTTAAAGGTCTTCTAACAAAGTTTAGGTATAATTGCTTTGTGCTGAATTCTACCATGAATTTAAAGAAGAAATATCAGTGTGAATCCAACACAAAAATAAAAAGGGAAGAAACATTTAAGAGGCAAGTATTATTCTGATAAAATTCAGACAAAAATAACACACACAAAAATTGAATTACACACTCATAAACCTTATGAATATGCACAAAAATCCTCAATAAATACTTGTACATTAAATACTGTAATATATACATTGATAAAAAATCATGACTAACTGCTGGTATTCCTAGGAATAAAAGGTTGTTTCAAAATTTAAGAATCAATCAACATGTCATCAGCAGATTATTGAAAAATGAAAATATTTTCACAGTAGATGCAGAAAATGCATTTGACAAAATTTAATATGTTAATATGATGCATATATTGGATTTTAGAGCTTGTGGGAACTTTAGAATTTATTTATCATGATAAAAATATTCAGCAAAGCATAAGCAGAAGGGAAATTTCTTGATTTGATAAAGAACGTCTATTAAAATCTACAACAAATCTTTTGATAAAGAACATCTATTAAAATCAGAGAATAAATAATTTATGGTTTTCAATTGATGATCCGGTAATGCTATGTTAAATGAAACTAGAAGAGCTATCAATGGGCCAGATTTGGCCTCTACACCACAGTTTGCCAACTTCTGTCTTATATCTTGATTTTTGTGATACTTAAGTATGTATCAACATTTTAGATATTTTTAAAAAGGATACTACAACTTAATTTGAAAACAGTAAAATTTATGAGAAATTGATGTTTATGGATGATTGAAAATAGGGATAGTTTAAAACACAGAAATAAGACATTAATTGTAATATAATGATGACAGATAATATATCACTAATATACATTTTCTATAGGTCTGAAAAATTTCACAATCAAACTTTGGAATAAATAAAAGTATATTAGACATCAGAGTTTATCATTAATTATTATAAATGAATAATGGTTATTAATGTTTTAAATAAAGTTTTATTTATTAATTTTAAGTTACATTTAAATGAATAACACAAATGAAGACTGATTCAATTGAATATAAAGAGAGAGAAAAGAAATAATGTCTGCTGTAGACCACTGCTTTATTCTAGTTTTGGTGTTTACATCCTAGTTTCCCTTTGAAGTTTCTTTCGTAAATATATACCTTTTGAGAGCTTATGTAAGATTTGGGAGTTGATAATGGCTACCACCTCCATTTTGAAGAAATGAATATATCAGAACTGAATAAAATATGATGCATGTACTTGTTTTTAGAGTTTGTGGGAAATTAAGAATTTATTTATCAATGAGAAAAATTGTTCAGTACTTCTGTAGTATGTTTTGCTACTGGTCCTCCATACAGTCTCAGAATACAGCACACAAGCACAATGTAGAAAAAAAAACCTAAGGCCCAAAGTAGTAGTGTGACTATATTATGCTTCTAGTTAATGGAGAAACAGGGACTGGAGCTCAAAGTCCTTAATGCAGTGATCTTATACAAGATTTTATTTTACTTGAGATTTAACAATGTAGTTTATTTTATTTTGCTTGAATCTTTGCTAGTTCCCAGAGATTTGATATGTGCATTCAATTATTGATTGAACAAATGCATTTCAAACTAACTTTCCTCTGAAGACCCAATAAGATTTGGACTGTCTGGTGAGGTATCAGGTTCATTTCATCCAGCAATCAGCTTTGCATTATTAACCAGTAGTTTCATCTCTCTAGGTTTCAATTACCTCATTTCAAAGAAAAAGAGGTTTGGAATTCTATATATAGAGTCATATAAGAATTATCATTCTACCCCAGTAATATAAATAAACAGATATTGCTTCTTCTGTTTATCAAAATTTTACTAAAAATAGCCATCATAATAGCTACCATGAAAGATTAAAAATGATCCTGTTGAGGACATAGACTTGCTTTGGTCTGTCTCAGAAAACAGCAGTTGTATTTTTTATATGAAAATCACAGAAAGGAAGCTTCTTGCCCAACCCAAGTTGAAAGGCAATCCAAGTTGTTCTAACTGGAATGTATCACTCTATGGAGTCATAATTCCAATCCAATGCTGGAATATCTTTCATCGATCAAACTCCATAGATATTCTAGGAATAAGTGGAAACCTGGCCTGACTGATCGCTAAAATTAATTCCAACTCTGAATCTGTTATTCTGTTGTTTTCAAATTTGCATGTATCATAAAATGAAATATGCGGGAAACCAAACATTGTCTCACTAATAGATGTGAACAGTAGACCTAAAGGCTGGTCAACCTTAATTGCTCTGAAAAGTCAGCACTAATCATTCATTGTTTAGTTGAAACATTGTTAGCTGAAACAGCCTCTACCTGTTTGTTTCATGTGAATTTCTGTTCTTGTAATTTCCTGCCTAAAGGCTATGGGTGTGTCCCAAAGCCTTAATAAAAGGGAGAAAAAGGCCAGAGCAAGTGGTAGCCCTTTCCACTAGAGCAGTGGTTCTCAACCTGTGGGTCGAGACCCCTTTGGGGTTCGAATGACCCTTTCACAGGGATCACCTAAGACTATTGGAAAACACCTATTTCCTATGGTCTTAGGAACCAACACACCGCTCCTCGGTGTAGCAAAATGTAGCAATGTAGTTTACTGTTGTTATATGAAGACTGTTGCCCATGCTACACCATGATTAAAGACGAAATTTCATTTATTTGTAATTAGAAATAAATATTTCACAATATATAATTACATATTGTTTTTGTGATTAATCGTTATGCTTTAATTATGTTCAATTTGTAACAATGAAAATACATCCTGCATATCAGATATTTACGTTACAGTTTATAACAGTAGCAAAATTACAGTATGAAGTAGCAACAGAAATAATTTTATGGTTGGGGGTCACCACCACATGAGGAGCTGTCTTAAAGGGTCGATGCATTAGGAAGGTTGAGAACCACTGCACTAGAGGAAGGCTCCCGCCTGGCCCCCCAATATTGCCAAATTAATATTTTCTAGTCTCTCTTTTCATTTGTGTGCAGCCTCCTTCAGAACCCTAACCCTGAACCACGCTGGACATGGAAAGAGGTTTCCACTTCTGGCTCCTGACCACGGGACCTCTGGAGGAGAAGGTATTTTTTGCCTAAGAGCGAAGGAAGGAAAATTCACCAAGGAAAATGGTGAGAGAAAATTCACATAGGAAAAGATGAGGGGAATTCAACGTAGGCAAAGCCCACGGATTAACTGCAGAGTTGCGATCTGTAAGTAGGGTGGGAACGTCTTTTGCAGCCAGGCTAATGGAGAAGAAACCTGAGTTTCCCAAGATAATATGATCAGTGCTGGGACCCTGCCAGCAGGCAAGGGGGTCCCAAGGCAGGTACTGGGCATGGAGGCCACGGGGCATAGGCTACCAAGGAAATGGAACTGAACCTCACATTACCCCTGCTTGGCCCCAGAGGATGCCTGGTTAGCCAGAGATGGGTAAGATTCCTCAGGGAAGGAACAACCTAAGACAGGCACAGTCATAGAGGGGCCATCAGGAGAAAACTTGGAGATCAACAGAGGTGAGGCACAGACCCTCACCCCACCCCCCAATATTGCACGGGCTTGAACCTTCGCCCCTTCTGAGGGAGTTCTCCTGCCCCATGGCTGCTTCGCTTCCCACGCCCAGCTCAGATCGGGACCCAGCAACAGACAGAGACTTGGCCTACAGCTGCCCTATATTCTAAATCCAGCCTAAAAACCAGGAATGCTCAGGGCCTACTCAAGAATACAAATAATCCTTTCCACTAATATTTATAAAATAAAACTAACATTGTTGTTAGAATATTAAATTTGACATTAAAACAGTAGTCAAGTTTTCAAGTCAATTTAAATTGGTTAATTGAAATAAGTGAATATTCAAGAAAATTTAATTGTACTGGAAAACAGTTGTTCCTAAAGTATTAACTAAAATTTCTATTGGTAGTTCATCACATGGTAAAATTGCTTAACATGCAATAAACATAAAGCAGTCATATTTTTGTGCAAAAAAATTTAAATTTTAAAGTCATCAAGACTGCATTATAAACATTTTCCAAATGCCTCCTAATAATTAAAAAAAGGGGGATAGTATAGTAATATTATGTAAGGAAAAGTATCCTGTAAGCAAATTAGATCTAGAAAAAAAATTTTTTTTTACTTAACCACAAGATACCCATGAAAAACATACATAGTATCAAAATAACCCAAAGGAAAATCATTTGGGCAAAAATAAAAAGGTTCCCAAGTCAAATTTATAGAAAAAATTCCTTTACTAACTTTTGGTTGAGAATATGTTTGTGTATTTTCAGAAAAATGGCTCCAAGACCATGTGAATTCCTATAACAGAGAATGCTTCAGCTATAAAGACAAGAGGAGAAATGGTCCAGAGATGGAAGATGCTGATGACACCTTGCCATCCTAGCAGTCAGCAGCTGTGCGTAGCTACAGGTTGCCCAGGACCATACCAGAGAGGGTTGGACCTGCATTGCCACCACTTGTCCACCATCCAGAACTGAAATATCAATGCTAACATGTACACTCAAAAAACTGTTGGACATTGAAACTGGGACTCAAAGGACTGTTGGTCCAGAAAGGAAGATACTATAGACTTATTCATTTACCTCTTAGCATAGCCATTGTTGCTTGTCTTATTTTTTGTTCTTATATGTTTATTTCTAGTCTGCAGATGCAAGATTTTTTAGAGGAAAGAAAACGGGGGAGATGCGGGAAACCAAACATTGTCTCACTAATAGATGCGAACAGGAGACCAAAAGGCTGGTCAACCTTAATTGGTCTGAAAGGTCAGAGCTAATCACTCACTGTTTAGTTGAAACATTGTTAGCTGAAACAGCCTCTATCTGTTTGTTTCATGTGAATTTCTGTTCTTGTAATTTCCTGCCTAAAGGCTATGGGTGTGTCCCAAAGCCTTAATAAAAGGGAGAAAAAGGCCAGAGCAAGTGGTACCCTTTCCACTAGAGGAAGGCTTCTGCCTGGCCCCCAAATATCGCCAAATTAATATTTTCTAGTCTCTCTTTTCATTTGCGTGCGGCCTCCTTCAGAACCCGAACCCTGAACCGGGAACCCTGAACCACGTGAGATGTGGAAAGAGGTTCCCACAGAAATATATTTTCAATACCAGTTAACAAACCAAAGTAGTTATATTTTACTTCCCTGTACAGATAAATTATGTCTCTTTCTGCTCCCATCAAACTAAAAAGCCAAATATCATTGTTAACAGTCAACGAAATAGATAACCTCAGATATTTTGTAGGTGATTATATAGAGGAATAAAACATTAAGGCTAATTGCTTTAGAGGACAAAATTAGGACTGTTGGGAAGGAGTTAGAGAGAAGCGGTTTGAAGCCTATAAGGCAATATTTTAACCTATGGCTCCTTAATATTCAAACAGACGTTGTTCTTATTAGATGGACTCATGGAAATGACATTTCTTTTTTTTTTCACTTTTTTTTAAATTAAATCTTTATTATTCAGATTATTACATTTGTTTCTCTTTTTTCCCCTCCATGGCACCCCTCCACCCAGCTCCCACCCTCCCTCTGCCCTTAGCTCCCTCCCATTGATCTCATCCATAGGTGTATGATTTTTGTCCAGTCTCTCCCTGTACACCCTTCACCCCTTTCCCCCTAAGAATTAACAGTCCACTCCCTTTCTGTGCTCCTGATTCCATTATATTCACCAGTTTATTCTGTTGATCAAATTTTTAATTCACTTAATTTTTAGATTCACTTGTTGATAGCTATGTATTTGTTCATAATTTTTTGTCTTTTACCTCTTTCTTCTTCCTCTTCTAGAAGAGTACCCTT
>PVJN01043383.1:0-17821 GCA_004026805.1 Lasiurus borealis | reverse complement strand
TAGAAGGCAATGTGTGTGCAAAGCCACGGACACTGGTCCTTTCACTCGAGGAAAAGGTGGACGTGAGCAGTCTCCTCTCAACTGTTTCTGATTTAGGTCCCATTCACTTTTTTATTTAAAAAAAAATAGGTGTTAGTAGAGGGTGGGGCGGGGGTTTACTTATATATTGGGGCGGTAGAGACACCGTGCATGGAGCCATCTCTCTCTTCCCCACCGGAATGTGGCTTTTGGAGGGGAGATCCTCACCAGAGACCCACGCCGCTCTGTGCAGTGGGTCAGCGACTGGCCCAGGATCCTCGCCCTGTTCCATCCACATCGACCTCTTTTGATTCTATGAGCTTCGGCTGGGGAGCTGATGGATCCAAGGAATTGCAAAAACTCCTGATGAGCCACAACCTTTATCCAATATAAGTATTTATGACCGGGTACTGGGCACAGGTGGGGACCAAGAGGGGAATAAATGGCCGCTGTGCCGAGCTGCTGGTGAAGGGAGGGGCTCCTGGCGTAATTGGTGGGATGGTTTGAAGCTTGATGGTTTGAAGGGTGCCGGGGTGTGTCTCTGCGAGGTTCTTGATTTTTAAAAAGGCACCATCTTTCTGCTTGGCTGTATCCAGCTGGCTGACCGGGAGCGGTGATAACGGGAACGCATCAACCTGTGTTCTCTCTTACGCAGCTGTTGCCCATCCTCTCGCCTTGCATCAGGGACTGTTTTGCTTCCTTTTCTCCATCCTTGACCCAAAAGGGAGCCGAATTATATCTGTGCCGTAAAATAAAGTGACTCGAACTCATGTCCTCGTATTCATTGGAGATGTAAGATGTGCTTCCTTGTCAAAGGGATTCTTCCTCCTGGTTTTTGTGTCTTAAATGGCCACAGGAGACTCTGGAAATACGGGCCTCCAACAGATCTTAAGCCACCTTGTGTGTGTGAGAGAGAATGGAATGCACGTGTGAGAGAATCACGTGACTTGGAGGGTCAGGGAGGAGCGGCTGACTGACTTGGAGAGCGGTCATCCACGCAGAGATGAGCCCCCGCATCTCCACAGAAGGGTAAGGTCTGGAGCCCCTGCATGATTATATCTGGTTTGATTTATGCGATTCGCTTAGAAATCCTCTGCTTTGTCTCCTGCCGTGGCCACTGATGAAGAAGGCTCGCCAGATGGGAGCTGTGGTTAACTGGTGCAAAGATGAGAGGGCAGGAGCTGGGAACACTGGCGGTCTGGGGGTGCCTACTGTAAACCTCGCATTGTCTCGGAGCTCGGTCATTCAGCAACCTGTGTACCGTCACCTCCCGGGTATCAGGTGTTACTCGAGATGCTAGGGATGCAGCCGTGAGCAAAATAAGCCAAAAATGTCCGTCCTCTTGGTCATTCCGCCAGAGGCAGCCAATGAAAACAGACCCTAGAGCAGTGGTTGGCACACTCAGTCTGCAGAGCCAAATATCCACAGGACAACGTTAAAATTTCTTTTGAGAGCCACATTTTTTAAACTTCTAACGCCCCTTCTTCAAAATAGGCTCGCCCAGGCCATGGTATTTTGTGGAAGAGCCGCATTCAAGGGGCCAAAGAGCCAGTTTGCTGACCATGGACTTAGAGGGATGGAAGCATGCTGGGGGTGGGGTGGGGGGGAGGGAGAGCAGGGAGCACCGGGGAGGCAGGGTGCCCTCAGAACGGGGCTGCAGGCCGAAGGACAACTTCAGCTGCAGCCTGCTTTTCGGGGTCCAGGCCCTCCCGCCTTTATTTTCAACATTTCAGACGAATAAACCAAGTCATGGGTGCGACAGAAACTATCACAAAGCAGTGGTAGACACCCCCACTTTTAAGAGCATTTTTAATTTCAATTGCAAAGGTTGGAAAATGGGGTGGAGGGTAGCTAGAAAATCTTCCATGAGGGGCTAGGGAGCCACACTGCTGGTCCTCACCTGTGCCCCATCCAATCCCATCTTCGGCAAGATTCTAGGTGACCTTGCATTTCTAAGTGTTTATTCCAAAGAGCTCCCAAGTACTCTCGTTCTTGGGATAGTGGGGTGCGGGTTGGATCCATATTCCTTGGGGTCCCCAGGAAACAGAGGAGTCCACCATCCAGGTTACATGTAATTTCAGGAACTATGTCTTTTTTGCTAAATTTCTCTTAATCCTGTGGCTGTACAGGGAGACTTAATGGGTGAACCACTCAAGACGCAGAAATCTTACAAATAACAAAAGCTGCGGTCGGGAAAAGAGCAAGGCAGAGCTCGCTGTTCGCACGCTCTGCGTGACGGGGAAGGAATGACACTGTGGGCGCTTCGGTGGCCTTAGAGGAACCAGGTGGCCCTTCAGCAGAGCCCGCCATGTCAGCCACGGGCCTCAGGACTCTGGTCTGGGACGTCACTGAATGGGCACTGGGACAGCCAATGGGAGCGTCACCACAGCAACCAGCCACTCCAGAAGTGATTTCTCCGCTTTGTGCCTCAGGTCTGCCTCTCCTTTTCCCTGTAATAGTGGGGAGTGTGTGTGTGTGGAGTGGGGAGCTGGTAGTTAAAACATACTCACTTTGTGCCAGGCGCCGTTGTAAGCATTCACATATATGACATCACTTACTCTGGCCGGCACTGCTACCGCCATTCCCATCTTACAGATCAGGAAACTGAGGCACACGAACTTGCCCCAGGCACATGGCGAGTCCGTGGTGGCAGCCGGGTCTGGATTGGAGCCCAGGGTCTCGGCCGCTGTGCTGTCCTGGGGTTCCACCACCCCGGTTACCTGGTTCCAGCACAGCCCAAAGCCTGGAGTCCGGGCTCAGAGTTAAAAGCACCGGACACACTTGGGGGGTCGCTCAGTGCGGACTCCAGCCTGCCCCTAGTGGGTGAGGCCCGTTTCCCGGGGCCTGTGGCTTTGGGGATTGCTTGGTGGTTCTGAGCCCACTGGACACGTCTGTCCATGGGCAGAACTGACTCCGGAGAAAGAGTAGTTTCCCAGAGTGTCCTGGCTGATACAGTGCAAGAAAGCCAGAGAGGCACGAAATGACCAGACCCAGGTGTTTACTCAGCGACCTTTGCGTTCCCACCCGGCACAAGCCCCTGGGTGGAAGCAGTGTCAGGTCCTGTGACCGGCACAGGGGTCCACCTGGGAGATCCAGGAAGGCTTCCCAGAGGAGGCGCTCACCAAGCTGGATGCCGAGGGCTGAGTAGGAGGTGGATGAAGGGTGGGGAGCGGCAGCCTTCTGGTTCAAAGACCCGGCCAGGACAGGCTCCCGGGAATGCGCAGCCATATGGTGTGTTTAGGAGCCGGCGAGTCCTTCTGTGTGGCAGGCGTCCACGTCATGTGGAAGGGCGCGACAGGAAATGAGGCTCTGCAGGCTGGCAGGGGACCCGGGGAGGCCCTGGGTGGCGCGTGGAAGACTGCGGGCTTCACCTGGAAGCCGGGAGCCGCTAAGCCGTCGGGCCGGGGAAATGGCTCTGCTTTTCCAGCAGACGCACCTGGCAGCAAAGGGGATGGTGGGCGGCTGGGAGGTGGATGGCCAGTGAGGAAGCTATTAGAGTGATGGACAGTGGGGTGCCTGGGCGGGGTGTATGTGTGTGCATGGGGGGGGGGGCGGGCTGGGGCAACACGGAAGAACTTCCCAGAGAGCCTGCCCCGGAGGCCCTCGCAGGCATTTTGCTGCTGGAATTCACCCGGGGAATGAAATTGGCGCCGCACTGCATTGTGTATGATACTTGGACGTATTCGACTTGCTTGGCTGTAATCCCAGGTTAATTCTGGAAGTGCAATGCTGGAAACACTCCTTTAACCCTTCGTGGCCCAGGGGGGACTTTACCCTCATGGCTCATCAGGTCGGACGGCCATGATTGTAAGGTGCACCCCTGAGAAAGCAGCAGTGCTGGTCACGACACCGAGACACGGTGCTCAGGTGTCAATTTTTAAGACGATCTCTTTTAGGTGTATGTAGGTATAGATTTTTTTTTGTTTTTTCCTTTTAAAATTCTTTTTTTTTTTTTTTAATGGTGTCTTTAAAAAAAATCAATCAGAACCCCAGCAAGAATCAAAGAGCGCCCTCCCAGGCTGGGGGGGCAGAAGAGGGTTTGGGGAAAGGATGTTTACAAAGGGTGTGGGTGGGGTTGAGGGAAACCAACCAGGAGCAGGTACGGCTCCCAGGCCACCAGGGATGCAGAGCAGATCCTGGAGGAGTCCAGGCCGTAGGCAGAGCTGCCCCTCAGGAGCTGTGACCTTGGGTGGAGGGAGGCAACCACTGCCAGCCCCAGCCTTGGCCTCTCCGCATGCTCTCCAGGCTTCTGCCATTGCCTTCTATTGGCTGAACCCAACGTGAGAAGCCAGAGCCAGGAGCCTGACCAAGGCAGTTCATAGAGAACAGCCCCCAGGGGGTAGGCAAGGGCGGGAAGTGCATCTGGAGGGTCAACTACGTCAAAAGTTGCCCAACCAGAGTTTTAGGTCTTGTGTCCCATCTGTGCGTACCTAACAAGGAAAGCTATCGGAGAAAGTAGTTGCTTGAAGTGGTCCTAGAAGTCCTTCAGATGCACAGTCCTCCGAGGTCTAACCATTTCTTGTCGTCTCATCCTCTGTGCCATCAAGAGTGAGCATCAAGCCTGGCAGGTGTGGCTCCGTGGTTGAGTGTGGACCTATGAACCAGGAAGGTCCAGTCGGGGACATGCCCGGGTTGTGGACTTGATCCACAATGTGGGGCGTGCAGGAGGCAGCCGATCAATAATTCTCTTTCATCGTTGATGTTTCTATCTCCCTCTCCCTTCCTCTCTGAAATCAATACAAAATATGTATTTTTCAAAAGAGCATGAGTCAAAAAGCAGAGTTCCCGAGAAAGGTGCGCCACTGCGGTCTCTGCATCTGAGCCACTGAACCTCTTTCTGCAAGGTTGATGCTGAGCCTTTTAAAAAAATATTGTAGTTAAATATATATAACACGACATTTACAGTTTTAATCATTTTTAAGGGTCCACTTCAGTGGCATCAAATACATGCCCACTGTTGTACAGCCATGACCACCATCTACTAGTATCTTCTAGCTTTTCCAGCATCTCAACATGAAACTCTGAACCCATTAAACAAGAACTCCACCTGAGCCCAGCCAGTGTGGCTCAGTGGTTGAGTGTAGACCTATGAACCGGGAGGTCACAGTTCAGTTCCTAATCAGGGCATATGCCCAGGTTGTGGGCTTGATTCTCTGTGTAGGGCATACAGGAGGCAACTGATCAGTGATTCTCGGTCATCATTGATGCTTCTATCTCTCCCTCTCCCTTCCTCTTAGAAATCAATTAAAAAGAACTCCACCTGATGCTGGGCTGTCTTGTGCTTCCCAGAGGAACCAACAAGATTTCCAGATTGAACTGGTGCAAAGGGGGAAAATGTCAACGAGGTGATGGCTGCCATCTGTCTGACAGCACTTGTAAGGTGTGCATCAGCTGTAAGATGCATCCTAATTTCGGAGACATTAAATATGGAAAAATATGTTGCTTAGAACTAATAGAAAGAGATGAATCTCCCAGGAGTAGCAAATCACAATCAGGTTCCATAGATGGCCTTCAGGTGGGTCAAAGTACAGTGGTACCTCGAGATACGAGTTTAATTTGTTCCGTAACCTTGAGGTGTGGGAAACTATGAGACTCTCGAGTTGCGGTAAACTGGTGGGTCGTGTGCAGCTGGCCGATCCGCACGATTACTCCTATCTCAAATGTCGCTCGTATTTCAAAGCAAAAATCGCTTGCTCGATGGCTCGTATCTCAAAAATCTTGTATGTTAGGGCACTCATATCTCGAGGTACCACTGTATTGTTCTCCCGTGTCCTCAGGAGGCCAGGCAGGACCCAGGGCAGTGGAAACCCGTAGGCTGAAAAGCATCAGCTTGGCATACCATTGTCCACCTATCCCATGTGCCCTAAAATGTGGGAAGCACATTTTGGAAGATTCTCATCTATAGCCAGATTTCTTATTTGATGTTTATTACAGCATCTTCTCTGTGCATCAGAAAGCAGTGGTTTGATGGGAGACCTGTTCAGATACCCTAGGACTAATGAAGCGGCAAAGCTCTCCATCCAAAACATGGAAACTGGTCCACGCCATTGAGTGCCTTTCTGCGTGATGCTATTAAAAGGTTAAGCAGAAAATACTTGAGAATGCTTATCAGAATAAAATGCGCGCGCACCCTTTCAACCAGTAATTCCATTTGTGTTAGGTTGAGATAGCTTTGGCTCTAGGTAACATACACCCAAACTCAGCTGGCTGAACGGAAAGCAAACTTGACTTGACAAGAAGCTCAGAGAGAGGGAGGCGCCAGGGCTGGTTAATTTGGCAGTTCGCCAGGGCAGGAAGGATCCGGGTCTTCCCATCTTTCCCCTCTGCCAGCCTCAGCTTCTCTGCCTCGTTCTCTGACTAAGTCCTCTTTGTGAAGGCTGCAGAACTCTAGATGTGACAGAAGAATGTCCCTGAGCCCCTCATTTTTTCAAGGTCCCATCTGCTTTCTGCTGTTTTCCATTGGGCAGACTCGAGTTGGATGCCCAGCCATGAACCAGTGACTACCAATGAGAATGGGACCTTGTGACTGGCCTAAACCAATCAGGACTTCATTCTGACTCCTGAGGAGTGGAGATGGATCCTGAGCCAAATAAATTCTCTTAGCAAAGAAGACATGGGGAAGGGGTATCTTTTTATTTATTTTATTGTGTTACATGTATACATATCTTCCCATTGCCCCCCTCCTCTTTGATGGGAGGGGGTAATTTTTGAGCAGACGAAGGAAAATGTCTGCTGAACCACTTTTAGGAGCAGTCTTTCAAGGCTGCAACTCCATGGTGATTGGACACTCATTGCGGTATTATTTTTAAAGGCAAAATTTTAGACTTAACCAAAACGTCTGTTAATAGAGGACCTGATAAACAAATTATGGTGCAGTCATATAACAAAACAGTTATTAGGAAGAAGTGGGCTAGATGTGTATGCAGTCAACATGGATGGATGAAATATAGTTTCAGTAAAGAAAATGTGGGACAATCATCAAAACAGACATAGAGTTTATGTTCTGCTCTGAAGGGGATTAGGATGGGTGGTCAGGGTAGAAAACTTACATTTAATAAATTATATACTTTTGATTGTTTGACTTTTTAGCACAATGTAATATGCATTTGTGATTTTAAAAGATGAAGTTTGTTCCAGGGAAGGAGATAGAATATGGCTATGGCCATAGTATATTGCTGGTAATGAGATAATATTTCCCTCCTGCATGCAGCCACATGTATGAGTAAATTATATTTTATTACTATCTTATTTTGAGTTCTCATGTCCACACATGGGTGTGCCCACTCTTTGGTAGTTAACAGTGTAGTCCAGTGGTCGGCAAACTGCGACTCCCGAACCACATGCAGCTCCTTTGACCCCTTGAGTGTGGCTCTTCCATAAAATTCCACGGCCTGGGTGAGTCTCTTTTGAAGAAGTGGCGTTAGAAGAAGTTTAAGTTTGAAAAATGTGGCTCTCCAAGGAAATTTCCATCGTGGTCCCGTTGGTATTTGGCTCTGTGGACTAAGGAGTTTGCCGACCACTGGTATAGCCTTTTGAGCCGGGCTCTCCAGGATGGTAGCAACTAACCACATGTGCCTATTTAAATTCAGACGAATTAAAGTGAAAAGTTCAAGTTCTCGGTCACACTCGCCACATTTCAAAAACTTGGCAGCCGCACGTGGCCAGGGGCTGCTGTGTTGAACAGCTTAGATGATAGGACATTTCAAGCATCACAGGAAGGTCCATGGGACTTACCCCTTCGGCCTGGCTGCGTTAGGTTCAAATGTGTAAACTGAGTCTCTTTGTAGCTATGTGACTCTGAGCAAGTTAGTAATCTGTGTTCCTTTGAGTGGTTTAGTCATTAAAACCGATGATGATGATAGTACAGTGGCACCTCGAGATACAAGTGCCCTAACATACGAGATTTTTGAGATACGAGCCGTCGAGCGAGCGATTTTTGCTTTGAAATATGAGCAACATTTGAGATAGGAGTAATTGCGCGGATCAGCCGGCTGCACAGGACCCACCAGTTTACCAAGACTCGAGCATCTCATAGTTTCCCAGGCCTCAAGGTTACAGAACGAATTAAACTCGTATCTCGAGGTACCACTGTATTTACTTCACAGAACTGCTGAGCAGATGGATATTCTGCCTGGCAGACGGTAAGACATTAATAAAGTTACCCACGATTGCAGTAATTGTTATTAAAAGCGTTTCTGCCAACCTTGACCGAGCATTAAGGAGACTCTGATTGTCCTCACACCGTTTTAAACATAAAACTTGGGTTTGACAAGTGGAGTAAAGCTTCCGTCTCAGGAAGAGGCAGGCAGCCAGTCTGAGCCAGGCCCCATGCCGAGGCTTGTGTTTCTGGGTGTTTAAGCTGTAATTGACCTTTTGTTTCAGGGGCTGGGAGGGCAGAGTGGTTAACCCTCCCTCGGACGTCCCTTGCCGCCCACCGGCCCTTCTCCCTTTCTGAACAAGGGCTGCCTGATTTCAGAGAACAGAAGGATTTTAGATTTCAGATGAACTTGGTTTGTTTTGGTGGAAGGGCAGAGACGAGAGGACAGTGAAATTTATTAGCAGTTGGGTACCCGTTTTCTGTGGTGTGTGAACATTCTCTGCTGCTTCTTGTGGGTTTTACAAAAGTCGAATAGTCCTTTTAAAAGGAAACCACTTGGTGACCAAATTAAAGAAGGGGAAATCTGGCCGGGGGACGAAACAGGAAGAGACAATTATCTTCAAGAGCCTCCTCATCAACGCCGAAATCATGGGGCGTCGCTGCTGGAAGCTTCTTACACAAGCCCCCCTGCTGGGGGCGAGGGCGGCTCTAAGAGAGGGTGTGCCAACTGCAGACGTTCATGATGGGGGCTCATGAGAAGGGGCCGGAGGTGCCATTCTCACTCACCCGTTGGGGAGGGGACTTGTGTCTGTCACAGCTTCTTGGGCTGGACCCGAATTCGTCTTCCCTGGTGGAAATGCCCCCACTGAGGAGAGAAGCTTTGGAACTGTCTCTCTGATTGTGTTCCGTGCTGTCCACGAGCTGTGGTCCATGTCAGTGGTAAGGAGGGACCCCTTAAGAGTGCAGAGAAAGAGCTGGCCTCTGCAGATCAGCTCTTGCTTCGCAGTTCATTCCTTCAGCTACCGTTCCAGTTGGCTACCCTCTCCCTGTGAGTCAACATTTACGGTGAAGTGACTGCCATGCGTTGAAGTGCTATGGGAAACACGCCTTCAGTTTCCTCAGCCTTCCTGAGCTGAGCATGTGTGTGCGCCGGCCCCGGGGAGAGGAGGGAACGGGTGCAGCCTTCGAAAGGCCACCGAGAGTCGGTGTGATGGGGTGTCATGACGTCGTGTCTGGGGATCGGAGAAAAGGAAGAGGATGATGGAGTAAGACCCACGCCGGCTGTTAAGCCAGCTGATGGTAACCGTTAGTCAGGACTTATCTGCACCCCGTGAAAACTGAGCGGTGAATTCAGTTCGCCTTTCTAGCTTCCAGTAGTGAATTTGAGGTTATTTTAGGCACTTCACTGTGTAATCGATTTTGGATAAGTCACCTTGAAAACCTGAATCTGAATAGAAAAACAGGGAAGAGCAGGACACTGTTTATGCTCTTGTATTATGTCTTCTTCTCCAAGGCTAATGTATGAGGTTTCTTTTTTGCTTCTGGATTATGACTTCTTGAACTTAAACTGTAGCACAATACCTAGAATACTCACCACACTGGCTTCTGTGATGAGTTCTGGGAGGATGGGGCCATTTGTACCTGTTTTTTTTATTTTTTTATTTTAGTATGTTTTATTGATTTTTTTACAGAGAGGAAGAGTGAGGGAGAGTTAGAAACATTGATCAGCTACCTCCTGCACGCCCCCTACTGGGGATGTGTCTGCAACCAAGTTACGTGCCCTTGACCGGAATCGAACTTGGGACCTTTCGGTCCGAAGGCCGATGCTCTGTCCACTGAGCCAAACCAGTTTCAGCTGTACCTGATTTTTTGCTATATCCCAACACTTCCTACAGTCCCTGGCATCTCATGGCTGTTCTGTAAATGTCTGGATGTGTGAATGAGTTTGGGGGTCCTGACGTGTGTGTGTGTGTGTGTGTGTGTGTGTGTGTGTGTTTAAGGATCTTTACATTGAGAGTTAACGTAATTTCAATTTATTTTCACTGTTGGATCCTTAGATGTTTGATACGATAATAGGCAAGATAACCATATCCTTCCACACACCTGCTTTCCAAGTTCTTCTGTTCGAGCAGACATTTCTATCCTAACACTTCTATTTCGGTTGATCCTGGATTGGGAAGTTTCCAGCCAGGAATGTTTACATTTGAAATAAACTTTTCTCCTTATTTTTCCTGATGCCGTACAAATTATATGCTTAAAAAGAAATAAAATATTTCTTGGAGTTGGGAGCTTGTAGTGAAGAAAACTATTAATGCAGGGGTCTTAACCCAGCAGCTAGAAGGGTTCAGGAATCTGGAGAAAGCACTGTGTGTAAATTAATAAAGAGTCCAGAGACGAAACGTAATTTTGGAAGGCATTTTGGGGGACAGAGAAGACTTAGCTAAAGAAACCAAGTTCTTCTGTCTCTCTGGACCCCTTGCTTTTTATGAACACAAATGGTCCTAAAGCAAGGTAGGTATACATATCAAAGGGTAAGGTTTAGTATACAGGATCTATTATCAGATTGGATAAACTGCCTTTGGCTGTTCAGGTTTTTGACCAGTAGGAGGCGATACCATGCAGATTAAGATGCCCTCGGCTATCTGGCAGCAAGCAATCATAAATGCATCCTTTTCAGGGGTGGGAAAGTACCCTTCCCCACTTCCAGATGATTCAACCTGGTGACATGCTGGAATTGGATGATTTAGAATTCATATCACATACCTCAGTGGTTGTGACTAAGATTTCCTTTCACGTAAAAGGGGAGAAATGCTTTCCCTGAGTGTCCCAGAGTGGGTTAGAGTCCTGAGTGGGTCCTGATCCATTCCTTCATCCTTGTTCCCAGTGGCTGCTGCCGAAGCAGTCATGCATCCAGAACAGCAAAGGAATAAATTACTCCTGGGCCTGTTCAGTGCACATGGCTCCCATTTCTCAGGATGGGCGCTGCCCTTTCACAACTATCTACCTTGGCACATGCTCTTTCTACTTCTGAGAATGCCATTCCCATCTACGTCACTTGGCAGATTCTACTAACCCTTCCAGAGCTAGCTCAAGTGTAGGTTCTTATTAGACTATGGAGCAATGGTGGTGCCCAAAAGGTTGGCAGAGAAAGTGGGAGCAAATAGGGAAGACTTCTTTCTCCTTCAGTTGGACAGGCGAGTCCTAATAGGTTAATGGGCGTGGTATACATGTTAACTAAGTTAAGCTGGTAAGACTGGAGGATGGTTAAATCACCACCACAAAAGTTTGCAAAATAGCAGGAAAGCATTCACCCATAATGTGTCTCCCCCCAGTACCTTGGTGGCTTCAGTTGATGCATTTGGAGCCACATCTGTCTAGAAGACATGGGTAAAGACATTCTTGCTTATTTCCCTAGCTCTGCCCAGATCTGTGTGTCTCTCCACTAGACTTCCAGGGAATCGCCCTTTCCCCTTGAAGGAAGGATCAGCTGGCAGAGCTGTTGAAATTACCCCCAAACAGGAGTGTCTTGGTGTTTTCTGCTGCCCAGACCGTGCGGGAGATGTCCAGCGGGCATCTGAGTCAGCTCCCTGTCCTGGCACCAACACAGGTATCCACTCCCTTTGGCGGGCACAGGGTATGGGTGAGTTTTGGAAGAGACCCAGAAGGACCGGGAGCTGTAGGCCACGCTGTGAAACTTCCACCATTCCCAGAGAACCCGAGACCTCACTCTGTTCCTTGGGGTGGACAAGAACACGGAAAGCGCCAGTGTGACAACTTCCTTTCCCGGGGTGCAGTGGAGGCTCCTCTCCATCACCTGGATTCAGCCTCTTGTCCTCACGTTTCCCCCCTGTGATTCATCCACCCACAAAGCCTTTGAC
Source organism: Lasiurus borealis (assembly GCA_004026805.1). Taxonomy (NCBI): domain Eukaryota; kingdom Metazoa; phylum Chordata; class Mammalia; order Chiroptera; family Vespertilionidae; genus Lasiurus; species Lasiurus borealis. Next base: position 5,827 of record PVJN01043383.1, on the reverse strand, counting down.
ATTGCCACAGCACCATGCGGTAACCTGGAGCTTCAGAGCTTCTGGAAGGTGGTGACGCCTGGAAAACCAAGCCCACTGGTAAGTGGGGTGTGCGAATGGAGGTAGTTGGGGAGCAGATGGCCTAGCACGGGGCATTCCCCTTTGAAGAAACATTTCTCTCTAGAATCTAGATGGTCAACTATCTCTGGATACATCCATTTGTCCTTGGACAACATCAATGTTTGCATCTCTTCCTGCTTGTCCTCTATGGATCTTACCTGTGCATAACGCTTTTGATTATCTTTCACTTCAACTGTCCGAGAGCACCTTGCTATCTTTTGGAGAGAAGGTGCGGGACCAGCTTGCGTTTGGGCATTGAAGGGAGTTTTGGAGTCGCCATGAAATGCAATCTGCGTCTGATGGAAGTGAGGGATTTGTTCTGCAACTAGAAAACCGGAGAGCTATTTTTCCCACCGAGCATATTTATTTCTCTCTGACAGTATGTGAGGTTATGCACTCTATTTCTGCCAGGAGAAAGAAAACAGGATATAATAAAAGCTTGTGACGTTACCCTGGGTAAAACCCAAAGCACTGATTGTCTCTCAGATGAGGCCTCCCATTGCAATATCCAAAGGGACTGGGAATGTTTCACAGTCTGAGAACACGCTAAGCTGAATTTAAGTGAAAGGTGATCCTCTCATTCTTGCTTTAAAAATAAACTGTATAATTAAATGGCTATAGATACTTCTTTTGTGGGAGGAACACGGCAGTCAAATTCTTTGCCATCATGCCAACTGGGCAGTAGGTTCCTAACCGTTTGGTAAAAGAGAGAATCAATACCAATCCGAAAAAAATAAATGCTAACAACAGGGAAAGGCTCATAGGAACCACGGGCGATAAAAGATTTAAAATGTGAATAGACCGTCACAGGTCAGCATTAAAACAGACAATACATTTCTCCGCCCAGGCAAAGCATCCAGCTGCTAAGCAGAGGTGCAAAACAGACCAGGTCACACTGGGGGTGGGGTGGGGGGGGTGGGGCGGGGGAGTGAGGCAGAGAGCAAACCCCAGTCAACTATTTCACTTCCCCTGTGCTTCTCTGGGCAGAGAGCTGTCTCCATTCATGGGAAGACAGTCATTCCATAAGCAGCACCTTTTTTTTTTTTTGAAGTTAATAAACCTCTGGAAATGGAAGTCTTGTTCCTGCATAATTTCTAGGGTTTGAGAACAAAGCAAGATGAGACTTGCTTTCAGAAAGGGAAAGATGATTTACCTGGTGGTTAATTGTGTAAATGAAAAAGATGCTTTACAATACTCACTTGGAAAATAATAAAGTTAAAAAAAAAGGTCCATTGTGTAGCCTTAGCCAGTTTGGCTCAGTGAATGGAGCGTCAACCTGCAGGCCAAAGGGTTCGATTCCCGTCAAGGGCACGTACCTCAGCGGCAGGCTCCTCCCCAGCCTGAACCCAGGTCAGGGCTCATGCAGGAGGCAACCAATCAATGTGGTTCTCTCACATTGCTGTTTCTCTCTGTCTTTCCCTCCCTCTTCCACTCGCTCTAAAAACGAATGGGAAAATATCCTTGAGTGAGGATTAAAACAAAACAAAACAAAAGAAGGTCCCTTGTAGACTGGATTCTGATGGAAAGGAAACTAAAGGCTTCTCCAGCTGGAAGGGTTCTGTGGGCTTGGTGGAAAGGAATCTGTAGGTCAGCGGTTCTCAACCTGTGGGCCTCGACCCCTTTGGGGGTCGAACGACCCTCTTACAGGGGTCGCCTAAGACATCCTGCATATCAGACATTTACATTACGATTCCTAACAGTAGCAAATTTACAGTGATGAAGTAGCAACAAAAATAATTTTATGGTCGGGGGTCACCACACCTTGAGGAGCTGTATGAAAGGGTCGCGGCATGAGGAAGGTTGAGAACCACTGCTGTAGGCGATAATGCTGCGAGATCATCAGTTTTTACTGAGGGGCCTCTCCTCAGAGTCATTTTCATATTTCGAAGCCAAACTCTTAACACAAAACAAAAATCCCCAAAAAGCAATGTTTTGGCATTGAGCCATCATAACGGGAATGCATTTGGCAAATACATATCAATTTTATTATTTTTTTGCCAAGTCATGGAGAGGGGGGGGTCTGTATCCTCCAATCAGAGGCCGCCCATTCCAGGTGGCCCAGGTGACCCGATCTCACATCCCTTAAAGTCGCTGGTCTACCTGCACCTATGCCTGCTGGTCTCGGTTTTACAGCTCAGCTTGCCGTGATACACTGAATATCTGAAATAGTGACTGGACTCTATACTGGAAGCTTGCACATAAGTTTCAGAGCACTTTAAATTTAGAATGTTTTAAAAGTGGTTGTAGAAGCAAATTTATATCCTTGTGTCAAAATGAACTACAGAGTTAATCCCAGGGACATAGTAACAGCATCTAGTTCCTGTTGGTGTTTCCCAGCTGGCCATCTGGCCTTTCTTCTCTTTTAAAAAAAATATTTTATTGATTTTTTTACAGAGAGGAAGGGAGAGGGATAGACAGTTAGAAACATCGATGAGAGAGAGACATCGATCAGCCGCCTCCTGCACGCCCCCTACTGGGGATGTGCCCATAACCAAGGTACATGCCCTTGACCGGAATCGAACCTGGAACCTTTCAGTCCGCAGGATGATGCTCTATCCATTGAGCCAAGCCAGTTTCAGCCATCTGGCCTTTCTTAATCTTTCGAAGTTTACGGAATAATTACTAGTACTTATTGGGCACACACAAATGTGCTGGACACTACCCCCAACCCTTTCTTTAAGTGGGTTCTCTTGCATTGTATTCTCGTAGCATCCCTATGAGGTAGAAGATGTTATTACAGTCCCGTTAGATTTATAGACACTGAGGCGTGGCGGACTTGGCCAAGGCCACCCACGTCTACTGCCACGCCTGAGCCAAGGCAGTTTGCTGCATGCGATCCCTTCAGAGTCAGGCCGTGTGAACTGTGTCAATAGTCACAGGCATCTCACCTGATCGCTCAGCTAATACCTCTGCGCTGGAACTGCCAGTATTTTCAGTCCTGATGAATTTCATCCAATTTTCTTCCTCTTAGATGTGCCTTACCCGTTTATTTCCTGTCTCCAGAAGGGTCTTACATGACATGTGGATATCTAGAAATGCTTATTTTCTCAATGTGAAATGATCATCCTTGCTGTTCTAGCTGGCTTAGCTCCAGTAATGTAGTTGTTCCTTCAACGTGCTGGCAGCCAGCAGAGGAAGTAACTTCCATGTTATTTACATATTGATGTGTGAGACCTGGGATTTGTAAGTCCATTTCTTTCACCAGGTGTGGGAAGATTTCAGTCATTATTTCTTCAAATAGGTTTCCAGTATTTTGCTCTCTCTTTTCTTCTGGCACCCTCATAATTCTAATGTTGGTATGCTTGAAGTTGTCCCAGAGGCTCCTTACATTATCTTCACATTTTTGAATTATTTTTTCTTTTCCTTTTCTAGTTGAGTGTTTTCTGCTTCTTTGTATTTTAAATCTTTGACTTGATTCTTGTGCTTCTCTAGTGTGCTGTTAGGTTTCTGTATAATATTTTTTATTTCAGTCAGTGTATGCTTAATTTTTAGTGGTCCTTTTTCATCTCCTCTTGGGTCTCACTAAATTTATCCATCTTTTCTAGGAAATTCTTGAAAAACCTTATATTTGTGGTTTTGAACTCTATATCCAGTCATTTGTTTTCCTCCATTTCTTTCATTTGTGATCTGTTCCTTTGTCTCTGCATTTTTGCTGCTTCCCTGAGTTGCTAGAGTAGCTTTGTGTGCTAGGTGTCCTATATGGCCCAGTAGTTACCTGAGGTGGACTCTCTTGGTGCACCCATTTGTGGACTGTGTGTACAGCCTTGTAGTTAAGTCTTAATTGTTGTTGGTATTACTGGGGGGAATTGATTTCCAAGCCAATTGGTTGTGAGGGTCAGCTGTGTCTACAATGCCAAGAGAACTTCTGTGCTGGAGCCAGCCAGCCTTATGAGACAAGACTTTCAAAATTGCAAAAGCCTCTGTGTTCAGCTTGGATGGGGTGGCATCTCAGGGCTGAGCAGAGACAGCCTTGACTTTCTGTCAGCCCTGCCCTATGCGGCCCCTGGGTTTCAGTGTCCCTTGGTAATCGCTGCAGCCCTCTCTGTGTGCACTAGAGCTTGAACACCTCCAGATCTCTGCCTTTCCAGCTCCCCTGAGTTTCTGTGCACTCTGTCTGGAGCTCCGTATGAGTCTGGGTCCCTAGGGTCTCACTTGAAATGGGGGTTCACCGCAGTCAGAAGTAGATTTCAGTGAAGTTGGGGGTTCTATCTCCCTCCCACTAGAGAAAGCCAGTGGCACAATCAGCAATCAGCGCAGTGGTGTGCACAGACCTCTGCCTTTTCACAGCTTCCCTTTTCATGACAGTCCAGACTCCCCCTGTATGAGTCTCACCTGGAACAGGGGTTCAGTGCAGTAGGGAGTTTCTGTCTCCTTTCTGCTAGAGGAAGCCAGCCAGACACTCCGCCACCCCTCCTCTCCATGCTTTTTGCAGCTCCTCTGAGTCTCTGTAAGCCCCTCTCTTTCCTTCTAATTTCCACTCAGGCAGCTTTCCGGTGGTTCTGGATGATGTCCATTCTGTCTTTTAGCTGTAGTTTGAAATTGTTGTGTGAGGCAGCAGTTTAGGTGTTCACCTATGCCGCCATCTTGGTTTCTCCCACTTGTCCAGATTTTGCAATGTAAAGGACACGTCTTTGGCCAGTTCTAGTATGCAAGCTAATGGCTTAGCTTCTGGATTAACCATTTTGGTTTCTGGGTTTGACATTTTATAATTTCAAAATTAATCAATAAATAACCATCTATTTGTTGACCTTGGCTACAGATCAAGGTTTTTCCAATTCAACACTATTAATATTTTTGCTTGATAACTTTTGCTTGTTGTGGGGCATTGCTGCCTGAGCATTGGGGAATATTTGGAGGATCCTTGACCTCTACCTACCAGATGACCGTAGCAAAGCCCTTCTCTCAGCTGTGATGATTAAAATGTCTCCAGACATTGCCAAGATGTCCCCTGGGGCACAAACTCAGCCCCAGTTGAGACAGCACTCTAGAGAAATGGCAAGTTCCCTTTTAAAACTAGTGACTGAGTGTCAGTTTTACTGAGTTGGTAAGCATATGCATTGAGTCTTTCATGCCTCCCAGGCACTGTGCTTTCCCAGAGCAGTTTTATTTGGGCCTGGAGAAATTACACAGCTTGTCCTCATGAAGCCATCTGTGGTACATGCTGACAGAGTACCAGGCTTCAATCTGTACAATGGAGACGCTCATTGGAGGTCTTAGGAGAATGTGTGCACAAGAGTCAAAGACTGCTGGGGCAGAGGTGTCGCTCAATAGATTGTAGCTGTTACTATTATTATTAGGCACACGGAGCTCATGCATATAGAGAAAGGCCCATCAACCAGCTTGACTAGTCTCCCTCTTCAGCTCATGATACACGCCATCCCCCTACATCTTTCTGAAATGTTTTTGTCAAAGCAACTTCAGTTGCGTCCACGAACAAACAAACAAGCAAACGAGTGAGTTAAAGAAAAATAATGCGGATCAAGCAAGTGTCTGGTCAGTGGTTAAAATTCATGCTCCAAGGCCTCTGCATGGGGAGGAAGAGCAGTGATCTCTGCCATAGCATGTGGCCCAGGCACGCTATTTATGTCCTGGGTGGCGCATAGATCCTGCTGCTGGAGGAATGAATGGCTGCGAGGAGATTTCTTCAGTCTGTTTCATTATCTGTTTTAAACTCTCAGGGCTCCATCTGGGCCAACAGGAAGCCTGCTTTTGATTTAAATGTGCTCCG